>SJYA01000074.1:225678-347101 GCA_006410615.1 Neotragus moschatus | reverse complement strand
GGAGGGATTGGGAGCAGGAGAAGGGGACGACAGAGGATGAGATGGCTGGATGGCATCACTGACTCGATGGACATGAGTATGAGTGAACTCTAGGAGTTGGTGATGGACAGGGAGGCCTGGCAAGCTGCGATTCATGGGGTTGCAAAGAGTCGGACACGACTGAGCAACTGAACTGAACTGAATACAACTTTTCTACACTGTCTCCCCTCTCCTCCAGTCCTGGAATGCTACCAATAAGAGCCCAGACAAAGGATGGCCCCATTTGGGAAACCTCCACTTGCAGGAAACTTGCTCCATTCCAAGACAGGCAGTTCATTCCATCTACCATGGGCTTAATCCGAACACAGACCACTTTACTTTGTGGAGGCCAAGTCAGACTTGCTGTAATTTAAGCACCCTTGAAAGTTCTCAAATGTACCCATCCCAGGGCCTTTGCATATGTTGTTCCATCTACCTGAATACTCTTTCATCTGTCCTCAGATGACCAGGTCTTTCTTATCCTTTTAGTTCAAATCTGTCTACTCCAGAGAAACCTCCTCTACGACTCTTCACTCCATCCTACCCAGTTACCGTCTATCATGATGACCTGTGGTTTTTGTTTTTATTTTTATTTTGGGCACGTATTCCTACTTGTGTGTTTGTATCTTGCTGAATTCCCCAGAGAACCTAAGTCAGATGAAGGCTTACGAGAGACTTGCTTCTCTTGTTCACCACTTTGTACTCTTATGATACAATAGTTACACCATAGTAATCACATTAGTTCATAACAGATACTCAAACATACGTTGAGTGAATTTATGAATTAATGAATGAATGCTTAATTCTATGCACATTGTAGATATTTAAATACTCAGAACAGAAACCTAAATAAGATTTATACCAACTCTCACTACTGACAACTCACAAGTAGTAATCATGTCTTGTGTTGAGAAAAAATATATAAAAAAATAAACAAATTGAATAACAGCTCCCCAAGCCAGCTTTATTCATAGCAGCATTGTCCCTAGTAATCTGTCTCTTTAGCTCATGCAAAGGGAATTCATGAAAAGGCACTTAAGTGCACGAAAAATAGATAGCTGTTTCCTGGAGACAGGGCCTGACATAATGGCATAATTATGAACTGTCCTTAAAGAGACCACTCAGCTGGCAAGTAGTCAACCAGGTCCACTGTAAATGCTGTCACAGACCCTCAGAATCAGATGAGCGAGGCTAACAACCAGACATGAAGAATGCACATCTACAGAGTGTGTACTGAGCCATGGTACGCTCACCCACTATGTACCCCTGGGCCAGTAGAGAGCAGAAAAGCCTGGAGAGGTAGGAAAGTTGCTACCCTTGCCTGGTCTGGGGACACAGACTCACCTCAGCAACCATGAAAGATGTCTGGGGAGAAAAGCCACAGGTTCTTGGGAGGCTGTGTGCTGGTGCAGAAAACACAGGAGATCTGGGTGGAGTCCTATTCTGTAACTTCCAACTGAGTCATCTCATCTTCCAGCATCTCAGCATTCCCATCTGTAAATGAAGGTTACTAGTTCCTACAAAATCTTTCTCAGAGGCTGGTCCAAAGAATAAAGCTACACCATACCAGATGCTAACGCATGTTGTAATCCACAAAAATGTACTGTAATTTACAAAGCACTGCACAAAGATAAATTATTGATGGCAAATTATAGTAGTTTATAATCATAAATAATTGCTGCAATTACGATTTCAGAATAGGCATCCAAATACCTGGAGGTTGACTGATAAGCACAAAGAACACCTTCATGGGAAAGATGACTTATGCTTTCTGTACATCTTTTAAAGCCCCAAGCATGGGCATGTAAGAGGTTCACAAGTACCCCAGATGCCCAGGGAAGAAAAATCTGGATCTACAAGAAAGCACATGTTTCCACAATTCACCATTTGCTGCTCTCAGACAACGAGCTACAGCAATTACTTGAGACATCTCTTAAACCGCCCTAAGTCTCAAGGATAAACTATTAAAATCTAAGAANTGGGAGGGATTGAGGGCAGGAGGAGAAAGGGATGACAGAGGATGAGATGGCTGGATGGCATCACTGACTCAATGGACATGAGTCTGAGTGAACTCCAGGAGTTGGTGATGGACAGGGAGGTCTAGCGTGCTGCGATTCATGGGGTCGCAAAGAGTCAGACACGACTGAGTGACTGAACTGAACTGAAGAAAACAAAACAGAAGTAAGATTTCTTTAGAAGCTGAGATTCTTAACCGCATCTGTGAACAGGCTTTTAGCAAGCCCTGCAAAAAAAAAAAAAAGTATATTTAAATGAACGATAAAATCACATAGGACTTCAAATAATTTGTATTAAAATACAAAACTTACTCTAAAAAAGACAAATATGTGATAGAGTACCATATGTGATTCTTTATTAATGCAGTCAATAAAGTCTAGTAGCAAGTCTAACATCTACCATAATTTCAAAGCAGCAATGAATGTTTTTTGAGATGTCTGTAACGTCTATAATATGAAATGACAATGGCTGTGATTTCTTTTGGCAACAAAAGCAAGATACATAGATACTGCCAATGCTATATGGTCTGTTACCTACTTTTATAATGAAAGGAAATGCAATACTGCAGTTGTTGTTCAGTCGCTCAGTCACGTCCAACTCTTTACGACCCCATAGACTGTAGCACTCCAGGCTTCCCTGTTCTTCACCATCTCCCAGAACTTGCTCAAACTCATGTCCACNTGCCAATGCTATATGGTCTGTTACCTACTTTTATAATGAAAGGAAATGCAATACTGCAGTTGTTGTTCAGTCGCTCAGTCACGTCCAACTCTTTACGACCCCATAGACTGTAGCACTCCAGGCTTCCCTGTTCTTCACCATCTCCCAGAACTTGCTCAAACTCATGTCCACTGAGTCAGTGATGCCATTCAACCATCTCATCCTCTGTTGTCCCCTTCTCCTCCTGCCTTCAATCTTTCCCAGCATCAGGGTCTCTTTTAATGAGTCAGTTCTTTCCATCAGGTGGCCAAAGTATTGGAGCTTTAGCATCAGTCCTTCCAATAAATATTCAGCTTTGATTTCCTTTAGGATTGATTGGTTTGATTGCACTCCAAGGGACTTGAAAAAGTCTTCTCCAACACCACAGTTCGAAAGCATCAATTCTTGGGCACTCAGCCTTCTTTATGGTCCAACTCTTACATCTAGCCACGACTACTGGAAAAACCATAGCTTTGACTATATGGACCGTTGTTGGAAAAGTGATGTCTCTGCTTCTTAATATGCTGTCTAGGTTTGGCATAGCTTTTTTTCCAAGGAGCAAGCATCTTTTAGCAGTCAATAAAAATAAAGATGTAATTTTTCCCTTTTCAAGTTCAGAGATTCAAAGTTATTGTTTCCAAGGACCCAAGTTAACAAATTTGGATAGAGAAAACGGCCCAAACAAAAGAGATATTCAGGTAAGGCAAGCCAAACCCTCAAATCTCACCAACAAGAAGGTTCTTCATCCCTCAATCGTTATATTACAAAGTGTCCTGTAATTTCCAAAACAGTATATTTTTTTAATAAAAAATCAGTGAAAGAGGCTAGAAAACATCTTTCCACAGGTTATATATAGTTTCTTTCTAAAAGTAGAGTAGATGATAGCATATTGGTAAGTTTATTAAGAAATACATATATATATATGCAATAGGATTATGTATGTAAAACTATATGCAAGTATGAGTGGCTATAAGCATGTTTTATAAACATAGATGCCCAGAAAACATTGTGCATCAAATATTAATAATAATTAGAATTCAGAGGTGATTTTACTTTTATCTTTGTATTTTCTGTAATTGGGAAATGGGCCAAAAAATACCCCAAAATATTAGGTGACTTAGGGTAGCACACATTCCACACAGTATAAAACAGAGCTGATACTAGAACTCAGAACATCCTTCTTTTGTATCTTCAGCTTTAGCACTGAATGCAGCTGAACACAGGAGGTAGGCATAATTATTTGCCCCAACTTAACTATTTAGAAACTGAGACTCAGAGTCTGTTATGTGACTTGCCCAAAGTCACAGAGAAAATAACTGGAGAAGCTGAGACTAGAGTCCAGTTCTCCTGTCCCTTGAGAAGGCAGAATAATATCATTGTTGAAAGCAAGGGTTTTTGCATCAGCCTGACCTTGGTTAAGTCCCAGCTATGTCACTTACTTGCTGGTAAACTTGGACAAATTCCTGAATTTTTCCAATTCTGGAGTTCCCCATACTTCTGTACTTCAAAGGGTTATGCTGCTGATGGAAATTATCCAATAATGTGAAACCCTAGGACAACCTCTGACATAAAGGAAACATTCTCATCTCAATCACTATGCCTCCCTGTCTCTGTCCTGGGGGAAGGATTCCAGCATTATCTTCCAGGAGCAGCAGACATAACTGCTCGTTAGGCTCAGCAGCCCAGTTCTAGTCTCAAAAGTCAACTAGGATCAGCTCACTGTGTGTGTGTACAGCTCTGCTGAACCAGAAATGCACAGTATCAGGCTGAACTGGACATGGGACAGGATGCTGGAGTGCTGAGCAGCCAGTCTGGGGATCTCTAGGGATTCGGATTCAATAGGTCTGAAAGGGGATCAGAGATTCCAAACTGTTAAAAAGCTCCAGGAGAGCCTAAAGAGCTAACATTCAATGACAAGTTCCCAGTCTGACATAAGAGACTCCACTATTTCTGTGAATACAAAAGGGCCCCAGTCTAATCGCAAGCAACGCATCAGCCAATGGCTGGCACGATAAGGCCTCATGGAAAGACCAGGGCTCTTCTGTCATGAACGGCAGCGACTGCCTAGAACAACGGAGGGAGAATGGGAACCAACTCAAACTAGAAGCAAAAATAAAGGTAGAGGGACTTCCCTGCCCCAGATGCATAATGTTTTCAGAGCTGGAACAGACTTCAAAGATGACTTTGTTATACAGATACCACAGCACATCAGTGACTAGAACGCAAAGGAAGTTACCAAGACTTAGCAACGATTCACAATAAATCCCCTCAGTAAAGATGGCTGGATGAATTCATTAAGGAAAAGTAACACTCAAACACCCGAAAGACAAGGCTTCAAAATGGCCTCCGTAGACACAAAAAGTGCCTAAAAATATGGTAGATCTGACAGCACTCAGAAACACCATGGGTCTGAAAGGAGACAAGAGTGAGCAAACCATTCTCTTTGTGGACTTGATGGGCAAGCGGAAGAGGGAGGGATCTCCCACATGAATTAAAGTTTTTGCTCGCTATTTTATTCTTATGACCCTGCAAAGTACTTGGCAAACAGTATAACATTCAGTAATTACTCGTTGAATGCCTGAATGTAAGAAAGACCTGTATATGTATGGCTGAGTCCCTTTGCTGTTCACCTGAAACTACCGCAACATTGTTAATAGGCAATACCCCACTACAAAATAGAAAGCTTTAAAAAAAGAAGAGAGACAGGACAAAAGAGACCATCTCTGCTCCCGCAGGGTAAGCAGGGTACTGAGTGGTACAGCATTCTCCAGGGAGTGGGGCCTCTTTGGTTGTCTGGTCCAGAAGTGATAGAAACAGACTGCCCATACAGTGGAAGGAACATGAGCTTTTGCGTCAGACATCCTTTTACAGGTTCAAAGGCAACCTCTGTATGGTTTTGGCATAAGTACTTGATCTCTTTGAGCCTCAATGTTTCATCTTTAAAAGGGGATAATACCATTTACTTCACCTCTAAAAGAGGCATGATGATATTTATCCTTATGAAGTCTCTGGAACAAAAATTATATGAATAGATTTATGCAAAGTAGCTAGCACAAGGGCCAGCATACAGCATGAACTTAACAAATGGTAATGTGAGTTGGAATTAATCATGCCCTCTACAGCCAGAGCCTTTCTTCTCCTAAGTCACCTCTAAATATACTCTGTAGTCTTTCTGATAGGAAGCTGCAGAGATAATTCTAGTGTAAGTTCACTAGATTTTCTAAAAATGCCAATTTCTTAAAAATAAATAACAAAATCCTGTATACCTNAATGTGAGTTGGAATTAATCATGCCCTCTACAGCCAGAGCCTTTCTTCTCCTAAGTCACCTCTAAATATACTCTGTAGTCTTTCTGATAGGAAGCTGCAGAGATAATTCTAGTGTAAGTTCACTAGATTTTCTAAAAATGCCAATTTCTTAAAAATAAATAACAAAATCCTGTGTACCTTCCTTTTTGGTTTACAAAGTAACTTCCTATGCACCCATAACAATTCTGAAACCATGCATTACTATAGATGAAAATACTACTATCCATGTTTAATAGACAAAATTATTTGTGTGTTTAATAGACGAAAAAACTAAGACCACTTAGCCAGCAAGAGGCAAACTAAGACAGGAACTATAGGTTTTAACATTTATTATAAGGACCATCATTTTCTCAACCTGAAATTCAAAACAAATGATTCTTTTATGGAATAAAATATTCAAATGCAGATTGCTCCAGGACTCACCTCAGATGCTGCCTGGATTACCCTAATACGTACAGCTGAAATGAGAAACAAATTTCTGAAAGAAGAGGGAATACTTTGTTTTTAAACAAAGTCCCTCCTTTGGATTTAATGCATCAACTCTTAATTATTAAAAAAAAAAAAAAAAAAAANTTATTACCTGGGTTCTCATAGCCAAGAATACAAACTCTTGTTAGTTCAGGATCTGTCTGCCTTTTCCTATAAAATAGAGGTGATAATTCCTATCTCATAGGTTTTGAAGATTACATGAAATAAAGTGGGTCAAGCACTTAGTGAAATACCTGACACAATAAGTGTTTAATTAAATGTTAACTACTACAATCCCTGGGTCTGGAAGATGCCCTGGAGAAGGAAATGGCAACCCACTCCAGTATTTTTGTCTGGGAAACCCCATGGACAGAGGATCCTGGCCAGGGATATAGTCTATGGGGTTGCAAGAGTCAGATACAACTTAGCGACTAAAACAAAACAAGGACAACAACAAACCATGGAGGAGAATGGTAAAAAAGTTTTTGTTAAGTGAATTGGTAATTTCTTTTATCTTTACAAGTTAAATGACAGAGTCAATTCCTTCTATGCCTTTTTCTGCAAGCTTTCCCTAAGATCCTCCCCCAAGCTGGTGGCAACATCTTTCTCCTTAGAACCTCCACTGCACTCTTTCAGAAACTTTCATATGCCTCTGATGAATTTTGACCTACTTTTATCACTGTTAATACAAGTTTCAAACTATGAACTTCCCTAGGATGACTGCATCTTACTCATCTTCAGACTGGTCCCTGCACAAAGGTCTTCAGTGTTTATTGCATCAGGTGTTGAATGAAGAACTTTGGCATAACCAGTCAAATTCTTTCGGGGTTTTCTTCTCTTTCAAACAAGCTTTCTAACCTAAGTAATATTAAAGAGGGAATATACATGCCCAGCTGAATGCTGGTGCACTGATGAGGGAATTACTTAAAACTCTGGCTTTTGCAGGTCTGCTGTGCTGCCCTGATTTCTCACCTGTAAGAATATTACCATTGCTTGTGCAGTGGAATAAACTATGTAAGCGATTGGAACCACGATACAAATTGATCCACTCCCATCTGTCAGTTCTTCTCTCATGATCAATGATAGCCATCAGTAAAACAGCTGGTTAAGGCACAATCATTTCATGGATCAAAATGATACTAGTTCACCCATTCAAGCAACAACCTCCAACCTAGTAGAGTTTGAAAGAATTCAGGCAAAAATTCAAGACACTCTGTTTTTGTCAATTTCCCAAAGTGTGAATGATCCAGTGCTCCTCCTTGTGATACTTATAGAGATAAAACAGGTAGCAGGAATTATGCCTTGTCGTTCCTCAGCCATGAGTCTTGGATGTTTTGAATAAGGAAGACAACCAATGGTCTCTCTGTTCTTCTACACTATTTTCTCACTTTCCATCAGCCAGATCAGAATTCTATGAGTTATTGACCTTCAGTGAGTCTGTGTATTTGAATAATGTCCTGAACAGTAAACTAAATACCTTTTATGTGCTCTTATACAGCTACACTAAGATGATACAAATATCCTTTGTCCAAATGGCAAAACAGGGAAAGAGGATCAGATCATAATTTCTTGAACTGGTCTTTTGGGAGACTTAAACCTCTAAGTTCCTGTAGACTGAGCTCCTTAAGGGTAAGTGCTGTCTCTTTACCTTCCTAAACACCACAGTTAATACATTTCTTGGCTCACCTTATGACCTTAATTAATGTGTTTAATGAATGAACAAATTAATATCATCTCTCAAAGACCAGGAAGTCAACATTTAGGTGATTTGTGCTATAATAAAATATCTCGGTGTAAACTATCTATGGGCTTTCCACTGGTGCAGTGGTAAAGAATCCATCTACCGCTGCAGGAGATGCAAGAGACGGAGGTTCGATCCCTGGGTCAGGCAGATCCCCTGGAGTAGGAAATGGGGACCCACTACAGTATGCTTGCCTGGAAAATTCCACAGATGGAGGAGCTTGGCGAGCTACAGTCTACAGTGTTGCAAACAGTCGGACATGACTGAGCACATACAACAACAATAACAAAAGCTATCTATGGTTTCCCAGCAATCACTTGAGTTGTTATAAATGTAGGTATTTCCGCTTCTATTTGTGTATCCTTTTATTTTTCCCTGTGAGTTATATGGCCTAAGAGAAGGAATGGAAATGGAGAGGAAGATGAAGAGAAACAGAATAATTATTAGAAGATATTTAAGAGTGTCTTGGGAGATCCCCTGGTGGCTTAGACGTTAAAGAATCTGCCTGCAATGAAGGAGACTCGGATTTGATGCCTGGATCAGGAAGATCCCCTGGAGAGGGAAATGGCAGCCCACTCCAGTATTCTTGCCTGGGAAATCCCATAGACAGAGGGGCCTGGCAGGCGACAATTCACGGACTCACAAAGAGTCAGACCAAGACTAAGTGACTAACAACAACAACAAAGAGTATCTTAGATTTGTAATAAAAGTGCAGGTTTCTAGAGTGTTTCAGATGACTCAAGAATGATCAATAGAGACTCCCTGAAGCAGGTCATTCCTTTGGGCTTCCCAGGTGGGCTTCCCAGGTGGCTCAGTGGTAAAGAATCTGCCTGCAGTGCAGAGATGTAGGGTCAATCCCTCAGTTGGGAAGATCCCCTGGAGAAGGAAATGGCAACCCACTCTAGTATTCTTGCCCAGGAAATCCCGTGGTAGAGGTGCCTGGAGGGCTACAGTTCATGGGGTGGCAAAGAGTCAGACATGATTTAGGGACTAAAACAAAAACAAAAAACAGATCATTCCTTTACTTGCACATGCAGCATCAAACAGATCAAAGAAACTCCCAGTCTTTCCAAATTGCTGTCCCACTTAGAGGCAGCAGCTGCTGCTGCTGCTGCTGCTAAGTCGCTTCAGTTGTGTTCAACTCTGTGCGACCCCATAGACGGCAGCCCACCAGGCTCCCCCGTCCCTGGGATCCTCCAGGCAAGAACACTGGAGTGGGTTGCCATTTCCTTCTCCAATGCCTGAAAATGAAAAGTCAAAGTGAAGTTGCTCAGTCGTGTCTGACTCTTCGAGACCCCATGGACTACAGCCTACCAGGCTCCTCCGTCCATGGGATTTTCTACGCAAGAGTACTGGAGTGGGGTGCCATTGCCTTTTCCAACTTACAGGCAGAAGCTAGCCTGTTACAGTACATTAGTTTGTGAAAGAAGCTTTCTGCTTACTTCTCTGGGGCTTGTTTGTTTTTAAATACAACTGAAGTTCTGTGGCAAACTTTTAGCCATGAATAACTGGGTTGTATTAAAAACAGAAAGTTTTACATCTACGTGATGAATTAACAAGATATAATTTTAAACAAAGATTGTCTGATATGGCAGAGTTTAAAGAGCAGCCCAAGCCACATGATCTGGCCTTCTTAGGCAGTTGAAGATTTAATAAAAGTTTAACCAAGGAAGGTAGCCAGAGCTTCTTATGATTTGTAAACATAGGCAGGAAAAAGAGGCAAACACCAAAGACATGTGGAATGTTGATGGCAGAAGGGACTTGAGAGATAAATTCCATCCACCACCTTCACTTTGAGATAGAACTGAGACACAGTAAAGGAAAGGACACTCGCCTACATAGCAGAGACAGTGCTGTTCTAGTTCTCATACTAACTTTAAATTTTAGTAAATACTTCTTGTGTTTCCAGACCACCAGAGAAGATGTGGAAAATCCTGGGAAACTGGATTAGAATCATAATAAAAACAAGAGTTGAGTGGCCCTTGGGCAAAATGGACTCATTGATCTTGAAAGTTTAAATCTTGATAAACCAGGGATCGCTGACAGTTTGAGTTACGTAGCTACAGTTTGTAATTTTTGCCCTGCTAATAGGTAGTGGTCAGGGCTAGAGCTGAATTTCCAGGTGCACGTGACTTCATCTGGGGCAAGTTGGTAATTTTGCCTCTGGCAAGATTAGGCCACTGAATTGTTAGTGAGGTCCCCAGAGCAGGGTGGGTAAGTCATGACAGTCTATTCCCTTCTAACAAGGTGACCTCAGGGTGAAGCCCCACCCCTCTGATACAGTTTCAGGGGGGCTCCTTTCAGTCTCTCCTTGAATCCTATGCCCTAAGAGCCCCCGGGGACCTGGGTGGTCTAACTTCCTTTGCAGAAACTGAAGCAATACAAATCAACCACCTCTGTCCTTTTATTCTCTGCTCCTGCTAAGCTCCAGAAAGCCAAATCTGTACCTGTGGAAAGAAGAAAATGAATTCTAGGATGGGGAATAACAATATCTAATAACAATTACTAACCATTGTCTTCCTTACAATGATGGAGCACTTTCTGGTTCAAAGAACTTTGCACATAAAGCTGTTTATCAGATCCTCACAACCTCCTGCAGAATAAAGCCGATTGATCAGGATTGTTATTATTATTCCAATAGTAACAAATGCTGCTCAGAGAAACGGCAGTGTTTGTGAGGTCATCTGACTAACAGTCATCCATCAGCTCTCTATTTACATATCGTCTCCTGCAAAGGGCTTTTCCTGAACCTCCTCTGCTCCCTCCCCACCCACCTAAAACCCGTGTAGGTCATGGAGACTCTTAGAGACTCACAACTTTGAGCCCTAGCACTGCTGTTTCTCACACGTCACTGTAGCTGCCTCTGTAGCTGTCTGTCTCCCTCACAAAAATGTGTGTTCTATGCGGACAGAGACCTTGTCTCTCTTGACTACCAACATGTCTGGCACTTAGTAAGTATTCAATACAAGTCTGATGAATAAAAAAGTAAATGAATGAACCAGGTGGCTGGCTCAGGCCCCAGACTCGGGTCTTTGATTTATGGCCCAGGTTCTTTCCATCAGACCTCCCTAACTCTGTTGTTAGCAACTACTGAGTCTTCAGAAAAACATCAACAATCTCTTGTTTTTGAGAGCTTTACACTTTACCTAGCATTTCATATACAAAATCTGCTCCCAAAGCTTGAGTTGAGTTCCATCATGACAAACAAAACCTTTCCTTTCACTTCTCTGTCTTTTAAGTGCAATTGAATGCATTTCATGACAAAATAACTTACAAAATATTAAGTCTAAATATTCAATATGTCCTTTTTAAAAACATTTTGGTTATTTATGTATTGGTTGCGCTGTGTTTTTGTTGCTGCATGTGGGCTTTCTCTAGTTGTGGTATGCAGGCTTCTTGTTGCAGTGGCTTCCCTTATTGTGGAGCACAAACTCTAGGGCCCACAGGCTTAGTTGCCCTGTGGATGTGGAATCTTCCCAGACCAGGGACTGAACCAGTGTCCCCAGCATTGCAAGACAGATGCTCAACCGCTGGACCATCAGGCAAGCCAGTATGTCCTTTTTTGGGAAAACTCAGTTTACTTCACCTCTACACATCAGGTAGAAAAAGCAAATTTCTACCCTATAAATCTTTTTATTTACGAATGTCTTAACCTGATTGACTGTTCTGGGGAAACCATGGGGCCCCTCTTACCAACCCCTGGACACTGCAGCATCCCCATCTAGCCCTTGAACTTGCCACAAGACCAGGCTCTGGGTCCTCTGCACTAATCCATATCCTGTCTCATATGTACCTTGGGTGCTGGGTCAAATAGTGAGGAGGTGTGTGTGGCAGGGTGGTGGGGGTTGCGGCTGGTGGTGCACAATACCTTATCAGTAAAGGCTGGAGATGTTTGGTTTGGTTTGCTGTGAGCAATTAAATGAATTACATCACAGGGGAAATTACATTATTTCTGGGTGGCTACAGAGGATGGTGCAGGGAGAGATGAGATGGGTGGCAGGAATGTAGGCTTCAGCTCAGGGTACAGAAGCATTTTCTATCCACAGGAGCCTCTCTGCACAGAATATACTGCCTTCTGAGTTAGTAAACTCTCCCCATCACAGTGGTGTTCAGAGCCCTGTTACCCTCTTTCAGAGGTACACCAGGAGAGGTTCCACAGAAGTTGATAAGGACCAGAGGCTTTGACCCCCAACATGCCTTTCAGTCCTGGAGAAGCTAAGTCTGTGATTCTTTTTCAGTTACTATAATAACTGAGAACTAGTTTCCTGTAAGAGACCTCCTCAAAACCGAACTGTATTTGCACTCTGAACACAAGGTGTCTTATATCCATTTTCACATAAGTTCCCAGGATCAAGGACTGTGTCTTTCTTTCTCTCAACTTAAAATACCTATGGATTTCATTGTTTCTGGCTAGCCTACTGTCCAATCTAGCAGGCAATTTCACTCCACTGCCTACAAAGAAATTCTGTTGGTATAGACACCTGCCACACACATCACAAACAAATTCTACATCCAAATTCACATACAGAGAAGCTCTCGGGAGCAAGAAAAGGAAAAGATTTCCTCAAACATATTTATTTACACACTTATTTTATAATGATAGAAGCTGGCTCTCTGAGCAGGCCTATATAGTTGAGCAGGGAATGGTAGTGATGCCTGTTTTGTTTTCTAAAGCTTGTCAAAAAATGATTCTTCAGCCCTGTACTGTAACAAGTTTATTTGAAAAACCTTGGCTTTTCCCCCAACAACTTGGCCTGGTACTATACATGAAAAGACGGAGTTGTTTCCCCTCATCCGAAACCTGGTGTGTTGCATTGTGGTTCAAAGCTCATTTTAAATTCCAAGCTGTGAAACCTGCAAAGAGGGCATTTGAGAAAAATGCTGACACTCCTTCCGTTCTGACAACATTATCACCTACAATCATAAATATACTCCTCTATGTCTTCTCCATCTACTTTTCCTGTTAGTAGTTTCTAAGGAGGAAAAAAACGATCCCCAAACCTCTTAAATAGTTCTCTGTACTTTTACACTGTCTAGTGGAAAAACAAAAGAAAAAGAGAGAGAAAAGAAGGGAAATACAGAAAAGAAAGGAGGAAAGAAAAAACTTCCACCACTCACTTACGCTAATTTCCCATGATTCATGTCTATTTAAACTACCCTAGGACTGAGTTACCCACTCCAGTGTTCTTGCCTGGAGAATCCCAGGACGGGGAGCCTGGTGGGCTGCCGCGTATGGGGTTGCTAAGAGTCAGACATGACTGAGCAACTTCACTTTCACTTTTCCTTTCATGCACTGGAGAAGGAAATGGCAACCCACTCCAGTGTGCTTGCCTGGAGAATCCCAGGGACGGGGGAGCCTGATGGGCTGCCATCTATGGGGTCACATAGAGTCGGACACGACTGAAGTGGCTTAGCAGCAGCAGCAGCGGCAGGACTGAGTTACGAGCATCTTATTGTGCCTCAGAATTTTTGTTAGGGAGAGGTAGAGGCATATGGATACACATTACGGATAAATAAATTCAGTTTATTTATTAAGGATCAGAGGCAGGAGATGGACTTGTATCTGGATTTTGCCATTATTTAGTTCCATGTGCATGCATGCTCAGTTATGTCTGACTCTTTGTAACCACATGGGCTGTAGACCACTAGGCTCCTCTGTCCATGAAATTTTCCAAGTAAGAATATTGGAGTGGGTTGCCATTTCCTACTCGAGGGGATCCTCCAGACTCAGGGACTGAAGCCATTGTGTCTCTTGCAATGGCAGGCAGATTCTTCTACCACTGAGCCACCTGGGAAGCCCAAAGGAAAATCTTCCTCTTCTCTGAAACTCCTTTTCCTCAAATGTAGATGAACAGAATTAAAGTGCCATCCAGGTGTGAAGACTGGGTACACTTTCTATCACATTGCGTTTATTAGTTTATTTTTCCCCAGTCTCTTACTGCACAGTTGAATACTCCATAGTTGAACATGCTAAGAAATTTTTTTAGGTTCTTAGCTTTAACAGAATTAGCCTGAAATCAGAGAGGAGAATCTGTAAGTGCATTAAGACCCCCTCCTTGGTGCATCTTGGCTAATAGCCTTTTACTCTCTGCTGGCAGGGGATGGAGAACAGCTGCTGAGGAAACTCACTCAGCAGCTTGGCCCTGGGGCATGGATGGATGGCCTCTGTGCTCACAGGGAGCAGCCAGGGCTCAGCAGGTATATTCAGACTCCAGAAATTTTCCCCTCGGGAAGAGAGGAAACAAAGGTACCCAAAGAAATTACCCCAGCAAGTATTTACAAGAGGCTGCAAAACAGTGAAAAAATAACTTTCTGGCCCTAAAATTAGAAGCAAAGGTTTGATGTTCCGAAGCCCAGGTGCAGAATGAATGTATATATGGCCCTTTATAGCCGGTTTATAAAACACAAGGAATTGTGGTTTTGACCAAAATGTCTTAAGGAGTCTTTTTATTTCTTTACAACAAAGTTATAAAAGGAGTCTGGTCCCAGAAATCTGGGGCTGAAGTTTTCTTTAAGTACTCTGGAGAGGAGCAAATTTCTAAATCTCAGGTAGTAACCGATGATAGCATGAAGAACCATGAAAGGAATAACAATCATCACACAATAAATAACATTCAGATGTATGGGATGACAAAACTGGATGGAAAATTAAGGATACTATGGCCAGGCAGGCAAATCACAGATATTAAGGAAGGGTAGGAGGGAGTTTAGATTTCTGCCAGACCAAAAACTAATCATTTGGATAAAAAAGATGAAGTGCAAAGAATGCATGTGACTTGCCTATGGGAACATAATGAATGACAGGTCTGGGATTTTTTTCTGCTATATATATCAGTACAAGAGCCAAAGTACATAAGGGCAAGTTCAAGCCTGGCGTGCTGCGATTCATGGGGTCGCAAAGAGTCGGACACGACTGAGCGACTGAACTGAACTGAACTGACATAGCCAAAAGTGGTATTTTCTCTAAAACTGTATTTTTGATTCGTTCATTCTTTCAGCAAATATTTCTCAAACTTTTATTATGTGTCAGGCATTGTTCTAGGTACCAGAAATACAGCAGTGAAGAAAGCCAAAATTTGTGTCCCCTTGGAGCTTATAGTTTAGGTAAGTCTCTTCCATTTTTTTTTTCCAGGTTGAGAGGAAAATTTTATTTGGAGAATAATTGTCTATAAGATATTGATGAGATTCTTGTTCTAAGTCACTTAATTTAAATGATAAACTGTATATATTGGGCTACAAAAAAACCTCTCCATCTATATCAGCCAGGGCTTTCTAGAGAAACAGAACCAATATGTACATAAGAGATTTATTTCAATGAATTGGCTTATATGATTGTGAGGGCTGACAAACCCCAAATCTGTAGAGCAAGTCCTAAGTCTATAGGGCAGGCTGGAAGCTCAAGCAAAAGTTGATCCTGCAGTCTTGCGGCAAAATTTCTTCTAGAAAATTTCATTTTTGCTCTTTAGACCTTTCAGCTAATTCAAGAAAGCCCATCCATATTATTGAGTGTAATCTGCTTTATTTAAATTCAGTTGAGTATAAACATTAACCGCTTTTACAAAACACTTTCTGACTGATAGCTATAAGTATTTGATAAAAGAACTAGGTACTATGGCCCGGTCAACTTGATATATAACACTAACCATCACAAACCTTCTCTATAAATGTATTAAGTGCTTATTACATGCCAAGTTTTGAGGCAAATCACGCACAACCCCTGCTCTCTGAAGGAAGGTGTAAGTCATTTACTTCAAAAAACACATAAAAAGATGAAGCTCTGTAAATCCATCCTAGAGATGTAAAGAGCAAGAGATTCAAACCACAAGTAAAAATCAACCCCAACTTTCCCAAAGGAAAAAGAAACAATGCTGTTAAGTAAAGAAATCAGGAAAAGCTGAAAAGACAAATGACAGTTGACCTTGTCCTTAGAGAAGGGGTAAAATTAGAACAAGGAAATCGGGAGGCTTACTTCCTACTAGAAGAAATGCCAAAAGTGTAGAGTCAGGAAAATGTGTGATGTATATAGAAACATGAAATGGCTCAGGCGGGCTGGAAATATAGAGCATTCATCAAAACCTCTTTTATTTTGCTAGTGATTACTCAGTGCTTGTTCAAGTACTCATTCCAAAGATATTAAAACATTTGCAGATGAAACAGAGAGGTCAAGAGACTTCTCCGAAGTCACACAGAAAAACATTCATATGCAAGTCAATGCCATTTTCTTTCAGAAGCTACTGTCGACGCTTTAAAAATGAATTTTACCATCCCTGAGAAAGGACACTATGTTTTATCTTTGTTATTTCAATTTAACTATCTTTGGAAAAGTCATGTCATTCTTTGACAAGTAAAAAAATTTACTAGGTCCTAGTTTTTAGTTGGCAACCCACTCCAGTATTCTCGCCTGGAGAATTCCATGGGCAGAGAATTCCACGGTCCATGGGGTCCCAAAGAGTTGTACACAACTGAGTGACGAGCACACACAGAGAGCTTTCAATGAGGATATAGGTATCAGTGCCCCAGACAAGATGTTTAGGAATTTATATATCATAAAATTAAAGCCTATTAATTTTGCCGCTCAACTGAGAACATTTCTTGGTTTGGTACTATAAATAAATTGCCATGGTCAGGGGAATGGTACGCAAAAAGAAGGTATATACAGGAGCCACAGTGTTCACAAGAAAGTCAAGTTCACCCTGGACTCCTGTTATTTCACAGTTGTGTGCTTTGTGTGTTCCGCTTATTATAGTTCCTTTTAGCCATTATGTTTCCATGCCCCAAGTCCCACTCTCATTTCAAGGAATAGGTGTTGGTCTAGCGAGCCACTATGAAACAAACATGACCTGTGCCTTACTTTACTGACAGCCTCCCCTATCCCCGCATTAAAGTCAATCATCCTTTTGCTTACGTAGGAACTCATGTTTTCTACTAATGACCTAACCAGCCATGGGTTTGTTCCCCAAACTGATGATTTTATGGCACTCAAAACAAAGCACCTGGTTTGGGGGCTAATGTAACATTTTTTTAAAAATTAAGATAATTATTGGAATTAGAGGATTCCAGACACTCACTGAGCAAGTCTTTGCTCAACTCATACCCTGGGTGATTGAGCAGAAACAAAGTAAACCTGTCTTCTGCCTCAACGTCTCCTACTTTCCACTTTATGGGAGGGAAGCTGAGGACCCCAACCAGGAAGTGATATCATCAAGTGTCTGGTTTCATATCTCCATAAAGTACATTACTTGAATTAAATCTGTCAAAGAGGCTAGTGAAAGGGAGGCTGGGGAGAAATGAAGTTATTGATCACAGGAATTAAATGAATGGGCATCACCAAGAAGTGGATATTCACAGATGTGTAGACCACTGAAGAGCAATCAAAGTTCAGCTTTCTCGGTGGATAGCTGGACATTTGCCCCATGATGATGTTCTATTATTTCCAAAGGTGGGGAGAATTACAAGTGTCTAAAGGTTTAGAATCATATTGTTTTAAATTTGCATAATAGTTCAGACTTATTGTGTAAAACCTCATCTTATTGCCAATAGCCACAACAATCCCATAGGATAGGCAAACCGTAGACTCACAGAGTGTTGGGTTACATTTTGGAGGGCAGAGTTCAACCCTTCACAGTGAGTAAATAACTTGGGTAGCTGTGTGTCTAGGAAGCTATCTGTGTTTATTTCAGAAGGGCAAGTGTGGAGTGATAGACGTGGAGCACCTTGGTGAAGATAAATGGTAATCACATCAGCTAATGATCTTTATTAAATAAAATTTCTCCTTCAAGAGTGGGTATTAATCTACTGTAATAAGGTTTCAGTTCAGTTCAGTAGCTCAGTCGTGTCCAACTCTTTGTGACCCCATGAATCGCGGCACGCCAGGCCTCCCTGTCCATCAGCAACTCCCGGAGTTCACTCAGACTCATGCCCATCGAGTCAGTGATGCNAGGTCATAGAGGACAAATATATCCAGATAGTGATTCTCTTCCAACTTGAGCAAACACCAACTCTCTAACTCTGAATCCAAGTAGCATAGTCCTGATACTCAAAATGCTGCCTGCAGACAATTTCCAACCAAAAGGAAAGAGCTATAAAGCATCAGTCTTCTGGTTCTAACCTCACTCTGGTACCTCACCAACAACCAAAGAGAAGAATGGCTACAAGTTGATCACACACCTTGCAACCCTCACCCTTACTGTTGCATTTAAAACCCCTTGCCCAAAAGCCATCAAGAAGTTCAGGTCTTCTGAGCATTAGCTGACCATCCTCCTTGCTTGTTGTTTAGTCGCTAGGTCATGTTGGACTCATGACCCCATGGTCTGTAGCCCATCAGGCCCCTCTGCTCATGGGATTTCCCAGGCAAGAATACTGGAGTGGGTTGCCATTTTCTTCTCCAGAAGATCTTCCTGATTCAGGGATGGAACTTGTGTCTCCTGAATTGGTTGATGGATTCTTTACCACTGAGCCACCAGAGAAGCCCATTCTCCTTGCTTGGCACCCTACATATAGATGATATACCTCCCTTCACCATACACACACACACACACACACACACACACACACACACACAAGCTATAAAAATATTCAGTCTCTAAAAGAGTGGCTAGTTCAACTCTGACATTTTAAAGAACTCATGGATCTCATATTTCTTTAATTATATCACTATTAGTGCTGATTCAAAAGGAGCCTGCTCTGTGTTGGTAGTAAAGAAAGCCCTTCCCTGCCATAAGTATCTAAGACTAGAGGGACATATAGTAACTGAACCAAAGTGGGGATGAAAAATTCAGTTATCAAATAATAAATTCTTTTCGATACATTGAGGAAAGTTGCTTTTAAATGTTTAATTACTAAAAATGAGTTAATGATATTAGATTTCCAGGAATCTTTCTAATGAATGCTGCAACTTTACTAAAACAGTCTTTTTTTTTTCTAACTAGTCCATCTTTAAAACAGTCTTTCTTTTTACTCTACTAGTAAAATTTCTTAAAAACAAATATATGAAGGTACTTTATAGTTATAAATTTCCACACTCATATCATTTCTGATAAACCTGAAACTAGAGTAATTTCTGTGTTGAATATTTTTCTTTCCCTTCCAGAAAGTAAATCACTCTGTAGGGTTTGGAGACGTCAGTGAACATGACACTGTTAGTTCCTCAGCTATCCTGCCCTCATTTGGCCTTCTAATAAATCAGATTCTCGCTGAAGTTTCAAACATCTTAAAAAATGAAAATAATGCTTTTGAAATTCCTAAAGAATGAAGGGTTGATAAGAAAAAAAAAAAAGCCAGTTTACTGCGGATGGCCTTATCTATGTGCAATGTACTTGTTCTAAGGAGATGGAGCTCCTCCGGGGACCATGAAGACCACAGCTACCCAGAGGCCAACATTCCAGCCTCAGGTTCCATTTGGCACTGAGCTGAGGGCTGATGGACACAGACAGAGGCATAAAGATGAGTTAGAAGCTCTGATTCAAATGTTTGATTCTTCCATCTTATGCTCAGTAGGATCTGGAACTAGGAACTTCTTGGGACTTCAGTTCTCATCTGTAAAAACACCTATTCTTGTGGGACTCAAATGATGCACTGTAGGAAAGTATTTAGTAAATATGATAGAAATTCAAGGTTATAATATTAAAGGCTTATAAATATAAAGGTAGTTGTTANATGGGCGTGAGTCTGAGTGAACTCCAGGAGTTGGTGAAGGGCAGGGAGGCCTGGTGTGCTGCAATTCATGGGGTCGTAAAGAGTCGGACACGACTGAGCGACTGAACTGAACTGAACTGAATCTCTTATAATAGAGGTGGCTAGCTGTTTTCCAAATTAATTTTCTCTAGCAATTAATGTTTGTGGACAGAGTTTGACCACATTTTCCAGCGTGAACTCCGGGAGTTGGTGATGGACAGGGAGGCCTGGCATGCTGGGATTCATGGGGGCGCAGAGAGTCAGACACGACTGAGCGACTGAAGTGAACTGAACTGATGCCTTTTCTAGAACCTCTTCCTCTATCTGTGAAGTGAATGGAGAAGCTTGTCTCTAGGAATTAAAGTAGAACTTTGTCATGAGACACAGAGTTCCTGGCTCTCTGCCAGGATGTCATCTGACAAGCATTACCTACATTGAATTTGTATATGAATGTGAAATGTACATTTATGTCATTAAGTCATCTGACCTTAACAAGTCCAGAAGGGTTTAATCTTATCACCCACAAGCTCATTTCCACCACATATAATCATGAGAGTGATCTTCAAAATTTAAAATCAAGTATTCATTTCTTCTTACAGATATTCTTTTCTTCCAACATTGTTCCCCAAAATAACCAATTTATTTCATATGCTGGAAATCTGTGGTCAGGCCAGTCAGTCAGTCAGTTCAGTCACTCAGTTGTGTCTGACTCTGCAACTCCATGAACTGCAGCCTGCCCATTACCAACTCCTAGAGCTTGCTCAGACTCATGTCCATTGAGTCAGATGTCATCCAACCATCTCATCCTCTATCAACCCCTTCTCCTCCTGCCTTCAATCAACCCAGCATCAGGGTCTTTTCAAATGAGTCAGTTCTTTGCACCAAGTGGCCAAAGTATTGGAGTTTCAGCTTCAGCATCAGTCCTTCCAATGAATATTTAGAACTGATTTCCTTTAGGATAGACAGGTTGGATCTCCTTGCTGTCCAAGGGACTCTCAAGAGTCTTCTCCAACACCACAGTTCAAAAGCATCAATTCTCTGGCTCTCAGCTTTCTTTATAGTCCAACTCTCACATCCATACATGGTACTGGAAAAACCATGGCCTTGACTAGATGGACCCTTGTTGGTGAAGTAATGTCTCTGCTTTTGAATATGCTGTGTAGGTTGGATATAACTTTTCTTCCAAGGAGCAAGTGGCTTTTAATTTCATGGCTGCAGTCATCATCTGCAGTGATTTTGGAGCCCCCCAAAATAAAGTCTGTCACTGTTTCCACTGTTTCTCCACCTATTTGCCATGAAGTGATGGAACCAGATACTATGATCTTAGTTTTCTGAACGTTGAGTTTTAAACCAACTTTTTCACTCTCCTCTTTCACTGTCGTCAAGAGGCTCTTTAGTTCTTCTCCACTTTCTGCCATAATGGTGGTGTCATCTGTGTATTGAGGTTATTAATATTTCTCTTGGCAACTTGATTCCAGCTTGTGCTTCATCCAGTCCAGCCTTTCTCATGATATATTCTGCATACAAGTTAAATAAGCAGAGTGGCAATATACAGCCTTGATGTTCTCCTTTCCTGATTTGGAACCAGTCTGTAGTTCCATGTCCAGTTCTAACTGTTGCTTCTTGACCTGCATACAGATTTCTCAGGAGGCAGGTCAGGTAGTCTGGTATTCCCATCTCTTGAAGAATTTTCCATAGTTTGTTGTGATCCACAAAGTCAAAGGCTTTGGCATAGTCAATAAAGCACATGTTTTTCTGGAATTCTCTTGCTTTTTCCATGATCCAATGAATTTGGATCTGGTTCCTCTGCCTTTTCTAAATCCAGCTTGAACATCTGGAAGTTCACAGTTCATGAACTATTGAAGCCTGGCTTGGAGAATTTTGAGCATTACTTTCCTAGCATGTGAGATGAGTGTAATTGTGCAGTAGTGTGAGCATTTTTTGGCATTGCCTTTCTTGGGATTGGAATGAAAACTGACCTTTTCCAGTCCTGTGGCCACTGCTGAGTTTTCCAAATTTGTTGACATATTAAGTGCAGCACTTTCACAGCATCATCTTTTAGGATTTGAAATAGTTCAACTGGAATTCCATCATATCCATTAGCTTTGTTCGTAATGATGCTTCCTAAGGCCCACTTGACTTCACATTCCAGGATATCTGGCTCTAGGTGAGTGATCACACCATAGTGATTATCTGGGTCATGAAGATCTTTTTTTTATAGTTCTGTGTATTCCTGACACCTCTTCTTATATCTTCTGCTTCTGTTAGGTCCATACAATTTCTGTCCTTTATCGAGCCCATCTTTGCTTGAAAAGTTCCCTTGGTATCTCTAATTTTATTGAAGAGATCTCTCGTCTTTCCCATTCTATTGTTTTCCTATTTCTTTGTATTGATCACTGAGGAAGACTTTCTTATCTTTCCTTGCTATTCTTTGGAACTCTGCATTCAAATGGGTACATCTTTCCTTATCTCCTTTGCCTTTGGCTTCTCTTCTTTTCAAAGCTGTTTGTAAGGGCTCCTCAGACAAACATTTTGCCTTTTTGCATTTCTTTTTCTTGGGGATGGTCTTGATCACTGCCTCCCGTACAATGTCATGAACCTCTGTCCATAGTTCTTCAGGCACTCTGTCTCTGATAGAGTCAGGCCACCTCCCTGCTTATCAATTCCTCTAAGTATGGGGAATCTTTTAGTAGTGGCTGTGCCTACACTCCTCTTCATACACTATTCACAGCCTGTGACAGATCTCAGGGTTACCCTGCTTCCCTTTAAATTCTTTAACAAACTCATGGACTTCTCTGTTCTGAATGAACACAAACCGCTAAAGCTAAGTCATACACTCAGGTGGTATTCTGGTTCCTCAGTCACTTTTTGTTGCTCTTAATGATTCTTGCTGATTGCCCAGGTAGAGAGAGATCCTTGCACCTGCTTTGTGAATAGCTCTTTGTTTTGAGAAAATTTCCTGCAGTCCCGTGAATTATACCACTTAAAAATTTTAAATATACCATGTCTCATTTACATAATTACCACGTACCTCTTCTCATTAGCACTTGCAATACTTTCCTTGCTCTTGCATTTATTAAATACCATGGATTAATAATCTTTGCCAAACAACTTGAAACCTGAACACATAAGGCAAATATTCAATAGAATATGAAAAAGAATGTGCTAACCCCACCCCAAAGATAGCAACTGATGTCCTCTGTAAAAGGTGAGCCCAACTGATGTATTTTGACATTGTTTTAGCTCTACTACCAGCTGTGAATGCTCTTAAATTGTATTATCTTGGAGTGTCAAACCTGGAAGCTTATCTCATCTAGTTAAATACTTACATTTTACACATGGAAAAAAAGTAAGAGGTTGCAAGGAGTAATGGATTATGATCACGTGACTAAAACTTTAATGTTAATAACAAGCAGAATTTAATAGCATGTGAAGATTTTCTAGTGGCCCTCCAATCTGCCCCACCAACTTTTCATAATGACATTTTATTTTCTCCAGCACAGCTGTTCCTCCAAGTCCTCTAAGAAAATTCTATGTTTGCCTCATTCACAGGAGAAAGTGTAGAGAGCGATTCACCTGGAGTCACATTGGATATGATGTGCGTTTATGAATATTTCATCAATTCTTAGGCTATAGGTAATGGGCAAAAAAGAGAGAAGCTGAATAGGTCCATATGAACAAGATCCCTGAAAGAGAAAAGAGGAAAATGTCGGCATAATGTTAGAGATAGAAGGACACTAAAGAAGCTGATGCTTTTCAGAGAATTCAGAAAGTGAAAGTTATTATTAATACTTCCTGTTTGCTCTCAGAATCCAATGCTGATTCATTTGACAGATAGCCGTGTCTGAGTTAGCACCAATTTTCCCCACCATTACTGAATATTCCAAAAATCACTGAATAGATTACACTGTGAAAAATGCTGCATTTCAAACTTTCGTATGAAATATTCTTAATGTCAATGGAGAGAGAAGTATTATTCATGGGCATGAGGATAAAGCCCAATGGAAAAAAAATTTCTGTTACTTTTAAAATGTGTGAGATTAAACCATATGCAGTTGCTATTTTTATAGGCCTAAATGGTTGAATATTGGCAATTGCATAAAGTTAAATATAAAAATTTCACTTTCTATTCACAACAGACATGTGTTTATTTCAATATAAGGATAGAATTTTAAATTTCTTACCATTGAGTAGAATTTGTGGACCAGGAAGGTAAACCATGTTTGGCCAGTAATTTGAGTATCCTCTGGCAGTTTGAAGGTGGAAGAAAAGCAACAAACATCTCAGAGATGCTAAGCTAGGCAGGGTAAGAACCATGAGGGAGGGACTGGACTGGCTGGATTCAAAGTCGAGTTGGTGATGGGGTTTGCAGAATGGTTAGAGATCTAGGTATAAGAATGAGCAGAATAAAGTCCCTCCAGATAATCTGATCCCTAAGTTATTTTAGTCTTGTCACCTCCACAGTGCTGAGTACGCCCTGTGTCAACCATTTCTAGGAAAATTTAGAGATGCTCCATCTGGAGTTTTCAGAGACAGAAGGTATATTCATAATAGGCAGGAACATCTATTTTGTCCTGATTGCTTTGTGTGTGTGTTGGGGGTGGATGTGTGGGTGGAGGTGGGTGGGTGTGTGGGTGTGTGGGTGTGGGTGTGTGTGCACTTGCTAGGGGAATTTCCTGGGTTGGAAATTGGATTGTGATTTACTGGAACAGTGAAAGCAGAGGATAGAAAGCAAAAGGCTAGAAACCAACACTAACTCTGGACGGTGGCTCTGCGTATTTTGTAAGATGCCAGAAACTTTCCATTTTCCCCATTTAATTTCTGCTCACTAATATCTGTTCCCTAGTCTCCTTGGTTGTAAAACATTTAAAATTAGAGCTCTGGTGTCTTGTCCAAGGGATAGACTGGGAAGCAGTGGGAACTTTTAGACAGGGAGAAACAGTAGGTTAAGTACTATGAGGTCTAAGGCAATGAAGGTGAAAGAGGAGAGAAAAAGTTGGCTTAAAATTCAATATTCAGAAAACTAAGATCATGCCATCCAGTCCCATCACTTCTTGGCAAATAGATGGGGGAAAAAAATGGAAACAGTGACAGACTTTATTTTTTGGGGCTCCAAAATCACTCCAGATGGTGACTGCAGTCATGAAATTAAAAGATGCTTGGAAGAAAAGTTATGTCCAACCTAGACAGACTATTAAAAAGCAGAGACATTTCTTTGCTGACAAAGGTCTGTCCAGTCAAAGTTACAGTTTTTCCAGTAATCAGTAGTCACGTATAGATGTGAAAGCTGAACTACAGAGAAAGCTGATCGCTGAAGAATTGATGCTTTTGAACTGTGGTGTTGGAGAAGACTCTTGAGAGTCCTTTGGACAGCAAGGAGATCCAACCTGTCCATCCTAAAGGAAATCAGTTCTAAATACTCATTGGGAGGACTGATGCTGAAGCTGAAACTCCAATACTTTGGCCACCTGATGCAAAGAACTGACTCATTTGAAAAGACCTTGATGCTGGGAAAGATTAAAGGTGGGAGGAGAAGGGCACAACAGAGGATGAGATGGTTTGATGGCATCACCGACTCAATGGACATGAGTTTGAGCAAGCTTCACGAGTTGGTGATGGACAGGGAAGCCTGGTATACTACAGCCCATGGAGTCACAAAGAGTCAGACACAACTGAGCAACTGAACTGAACTGAAGTCAATGAAGATAAAAGATTCTGGGTCTAAGGACTTACTGTTAGAAAGATACATGTAGCAAGAGGAGGGTTCCTCAAAAGCCCTATAAGAGCATGGATGCTTCGACCAGACACTCTGGTCATAAAAGTGAAAGTTCACCAGTCTTTTCAGGTTCCACATAAATGCATCACTATATAATTGTTGTTTTCTCTTTCTGACTTACTTCACTCTGTATGACAGTCTCTAGGTTCATCTACATCTCTACCAAAAGCCCAGTTTCTTTCCTTTTTATGGCTAAGTAATATTTCATTGTATAAATGTACCACATCTTCTTTATCCATTCTTCTAGAGGCACAGATATAGAGAGTAAACATATGGACAGCAAGGGAGAATGAGGAGGGGTTATGATGAACTGGGAGATTGGGGCTGACATATATACACTATACACTACTATGTGTAAAACGGATAACTAATGAGAACCTATTGTATAGCACAGGGAACTCTACTCAGTGCTCTGTGGTGACCTAAATGGGAAGGAAATACAAAAAAGAGGTGATACACACACACACACACACACACACACACACACACACACACATATATATACACATACATATATGTGTGTGTATATATATATATGATTTATTTTGCTGTACAGTAGAAACTAACACAACATTGTAAAGCAACTGTACTCCAATAAAAATTAAAACAAACAGATCAAATGGGAAAGAAAAGTGAAAGTACATAGGCACGTGAATATTGCCAGCTGTGTGGGTAAGAGCCTGGGGCCAATGAGTCATATCTTTACAGAAAAGAGCAGAGCAAGCTTACCCAGACTCTCGGCTCCTGCAACCACGTGCACTGATGTCAATAGAAGAACAGCGAAGGGCAGCCTCCTGAAAGGAGAAAAAAATCATTTGAAACCCAGCTAGGAAGAGAAGAAATCAGTCTGGTTTAATTTTAAGATCCAAATTAATTCAGAATGTGGATTTTTCCATTTCTCAGAGTCATCTCTCAATTTTTCTCCACTCAAATCTTAAAGAAGGGGACCACATCAAGAAATTTTTGGTCTACTCCATCATCAGACCAAACGTTAAGTATTCAAGTCCTTATTTTATTTTAAAATGAGTGTTTCTTGATACCTGATAATCTGAAAATCTGATACTTTTCCTTTAATACATTTTCTTGGTCACTACCAGGACTTTAGAAAGAGCTCTCATTTGATTTTTAAAAGATAATTAGCAAACTGGATATCTATACAAAAGTAATTTTGTACCTCAGCAAAAGAGTGTAGTCAGCAGATAATTCACTCCTGTGGCTTTTCATTAGCCAACTCTCCCTTGGGGCAATTTAGAGGTCAAGGCCCTTCTCATCCACTCTCTCAGCAGCTGTTGGAATTATAGCTGCATTTCACCAGGCAAGGGGGAAAAAGGATAACTCTCACCAGAACTAACCTTTATAATTAAGGTAGATGTCATTTATTACGTGTCTCATATGTTATTCATTTTAGGTCTATTATTTAATCCTCTCAACAACCCTATGAGTTAGAGCTCATTTCTATGTTTCCGACTGAACTGAACTGAACTGAACTGAACTGAAGGGGAAAAAAAAAAAAAAAAACAGATTTGAGGATATTAAGTAGTTTCCCCGACTCACACAGTTAATAAATGGCAGACTGGTCATGGTCTTTGTGACTCCAAAGTCTACTGCCTTTCTGCTCTGGCCTTACAGCATCACTCTCCTTTAATTCCACACATAGGATTAAAAAAAAAAAATCTCAGCCATTATCAAGGCTCCTGGGATTAAGGAGTATCTAAGAGGAAATGCAAGTACCTCATCTCCCAAAGGTGATACATAAGCCCACTGCTATAGTGGTTTTCATAATTTTTTAAATGCAAAAAACTTACCCAGAACCTACTTGGAAAGTAGAAACACACTTTATTAATGTGTATTTACATGGTAAGATCAAATGTGCTGCATTTGGTTAGTATAAAGAAGTAAGCTGTTTTTATAAATATGAAAATCTAAACTTAGGAGTAAAATTAGCATTTTAATTTTTTATCAGCTTGACTATCAATGAAATACAGAATATTTGCACACCCCCCTAAAGCAGCTTCTGAAAATGATTACCGTAGTATCTTTCCTTCATCTCTTCAAAAGGTACCATCTCCTAAGAACCAGAAACTGGTTCTTATTCCCTAAGAGTTCCTACTCTTAAGAGCTCGTGTTTTAATCAAAAGAGAAATAGCATGATGACAAATAATGGAAGGATGAAGTGTCAGCTGAAGTACAAAATAGTATGGGGGTTTGGACCAGGATGCTGACTAGGTGTGAGGTGGGGATGTTGGTTGGAGAAGAGGTCGCTTTTCAAGAGTGATGGGAATAATCCGTCTTGTGATCAAGAAAACAGCTTTCAGATGGAGAGGAAGGAATGATGCTGAGGAAAAGGGTAGATGACCGAGCTAAAGGACCATCTGTACTGTGCGTGGGGGAGAGTTGTGATGTTATGACTAGACAGGAGAGTTGGCATCAGGTGGTAGAGTCTGTGAATGCCCTCCTGAAGAAGTGCAGCTCCTGAGCTATAGGTAAAGGAAACCATCAGAAAGATTTTGAGCAAGAAAATGAAGATAACTAAACTGTCCTTTCCACGAGGTTAGTCTGACAGCAAGTCCAGTGAAACATGGAGAGAAGAAGGGACAAGCTATTATGAAGGAGAACAATGAATATGATTATCAAGACTCCAGTGAGTGGGGTCATTCCAAAGAAGGATTCTTCATGAAAAAGAAAGGAGACAAGTCCAAAACTATGGGATGGGAGGAGCAAGGATACAGAGATGTCCTGGAATGCTGGGTTTAATAGTGCTTCTCCAAAAGTCACATCCACATGGAAACCATAATTGTGACCTTATTTGGAATAAGATCTTTGCAGATATAATCAAGTTACAATGAGGTCATACTGGATTAGGTGGGGCCCTAAATCCAATGACTGCTGCCCTTGCAAGGACAAGAGAGATTTGGAGACATGAAAAGACAGGCCCACAGGGAAGAAGGCCATGTAACGATGGACACAGAAGTTAGGATGATGTGGTTGCATGACAAAGAACACTGAGGCCTGCTAGCAACCATTAGTAGCTAGGAGGAGGCAAGGAAGAAGCCTTCCTTAAACCTTTTAGAGAACAGCGCTCTGTGGACACCTTGATTTTGGACTTCTAGCCCCTAGCCCATGAGAGAACAAATTTCTGTTGTTTTAAGCCAACAAGTGTGTGGCAATTTGTCACAGCAGCTCCCCAAAACTAATCTACCTGGTAAAACTTAGAGTAATAGAGATCACTCTCAGGGTCAGGAAAAATTTATAAACAGGGCTTCCTGATAGCTCAGTTAGTAAAGAATCTGCCTGCAGTGCAGGAGACCCTGGTTCAATTCCTGGGTTGGGAAGATCCCCTGGAGAAGGGAAAGTCTACCCACTTCAGTATTCTGGCCTGGAGAATTCCATGGACTGTATAGTCCAGGGCGTTGCAAGGAGTCGGACATGACTGAGTGACTTTCACTTTCACTTTCAATATATTTAGAGGAGAGCACCTTTCNCCTGGTTCAATTCCTGGGTTGGGAAGATCCCCTGGAGAAGGGAGTCTACCCACTTCAGTATTCTGGCCTGGAGAATTCCATGGACTGTATAGTCCAGGGGGTTGCAAGGAGTGGACATGACTGAGTGGCTTTCACTTTCACTTTCAATATATTTAGAAGAGAGCACCTTTCTATGAAAAATTCCATGATGAGCCTTTGTTGAGGGCACAGAGGTAAACAAGGCATTGCCTCTAACTCAAGAATCTTACATACTAATTCATAAAGATCATGATAATCAATAAAGGGATTGTAGCAGATGAAAAAGGTGACCCTCAGCAGAGAGAGAAGGGATGTACTAAAATCCACAGGGCTATCAAGTGGCAGGACTGGATTTGAACCCATCTTTCCTGCCTCCTAATTGAGCTCTAAAGAAAGATTTTCACAGGAGAGAAAAGGGAAGAGGAGGAGCATGGCAGGGTGGACGAAGAGGCTTAGAAAAAGGAGGCTGGAGCTCTTCAAGAATCAGCCCCTGTCTCCTTTTCTAAAAATCTGCACCAAGATGGAAGTGCAATCATCTGCTTGCAGATTCCCAGTCCCCAGGTTCTGACTCCCCTAATGTCTGAGAGTGCCATCCTACTTCTTTCATATCTGCAAAGAATGACAACAATGACTTCATTGCTTGGACCATTTTAATCTCAGCTGCTATAAGAATGACCTTGGAATAGGTGGGTCGCCACAAGTTCAGAACAAATGTGTCAAGTGTTTCAGAAGCTGTGGGCTTAGAGAACAACTAGATATGCCAGCCCATAGTGATAAGCACTGCCTTGAGAAAGGCGTTTGATGTGTTTCATCACATATTAATATTACAAATCGTTTGGCTTTCAGGGGAAAAAATCACCATGCTGGTTGTTTAAGTTATTCTCTCTTTCTTTTAGGAAGAACTAAAATATGAACCAGCCAGAAAGAAGAGATTTGGTTGAGACCTGTCTTAGAGTTTGGTCAAGGGCCCTGCTCACAGGTTTCTACAGTTGCCCAAATGCTGAAGATGGAAAGGCCTTCCCTTATTTGTTTGGGGAATTGAAATAGAACTTTGGTAGGTACTGTCTCACTTATTTCTTAGAACAACCTTAGAGATCTCAGTCGACCTTTTCATGTGAGAGATGTCAAGGCTGATTCCCCCAGAGAGGGGAAATGACTTGCTAAAAGTAAATTAACACAAGAGGAAATGACATGACAAACACTTGTAGAGGTGTTTGGCTTATTTAGTCAACTGGAGAAATAGAAAACAAAGCAAACTCATGACACTACCTCCATCGAATCAACAAAAATTCAATATTTTATATATAATTTTATTTTATCTCCATTGATGATCAGGCAAGGAAAGAAACACATTCATCCATGGAAGATATAGTAATTGCATTAAACTGGTAAGTTTCTTTTCAAAGGCAATCTGCTAATTTAAACCATGAGTCATAAAAACAGTCCTACCTTGTGACTCAGTAGTCTAATCCTTACATCCTAAGGATTTGTAGAGCTGTTCAAAGATTTTTAGAAGGGTGTGATTCAGAATTTGAGACCTTTAAGATCTTATCGCCTGAGCTTTTTCAAAAGCATATGAACAAATGGAGAGCCACAGAGAAATGATTTTCCAAGTTTCTGAGCCAGGGTTGGAATTTAAGATTCCTGCCCAAGCATGAAATTCCTGCTCTGAAGTAGTTTAATGAAAAGATAAATACAACCCAGAACTCCCCAAATCAAAGAGCTAGTTTAGCATATTGTTAAGAGCCTGGCTTCCTGGGATCAAACTGTGGCTCTACCAGTTACTGGCTGAGTGGTTTACAGCAGGTACTTAATTTTTGTGTTCTATCAGCCAAACCAGTGTGATAAGAAAATCTTTTGTATATTTCCACCATTGCTGCCACACCCAGTTTACGTGGGCTCTGATTGACCCTGTGGCCTTGGGCAGGCAAACTACAGGGTACTTTGCCTCTAGCCCTGACATCTGCCTCTTGTCACCGACCCTGAGGCTTCCCTGCTGATACTCAGGTGTGATATGTGCCAAGTCCAAAGTGTATGGGCGTAAAAGATCTCATGGAGCAGATGGGAATTCGTGGATAAACAGTTCCTCTTTTCTCCCCTTGTATAACTATTTGAGATGAGTTTTTACAGCTTTCTTGCAGGATGGTCTCCAGAGGGGATAGTCTCATGAGATGGAGCAATTGATCACATTTGATGGTGACCAGCTTGATAACGCACCTTCAAATGGACTCTCCCCACTTCCTTGCCTCGTTTTACTATTGCCTGCTTCCTTGAGCTTGAACCCTGAATAAAGCAATTCGTGGTACTCTTTACTCTTGGCTTCGGACTCCACTTATTTTTTTTTTTTTTTAATTTATTTTTGGCTGAGCTGGTCTTCATTGCTGTACAAGGGCTTTCTCTAGTTGCAGTGAGTAGTGGTGGTGCGTGGGCTTCTCATTGTGGTGGATGCTCTTGTTGCAGAGCACAGGCTGTAGGGTGCAAGGGCTTCCGTAGTTTCGGCACATGGGCTCAGTAGTTGTGGCCCCCAGGCTCTAGACCACANAAGGGCTTTCTCTAGTTGCAGTGAGTAGTGGTGGTGCGTGGGCTTCTCATTGTGGTGGATGCTCTTGTTGCAGAGCACAGGCTGTAGGGTGCAAGGGCTTCCGTAGTTTCGGCACATGGGCTCAGTAGTTGTGGCCCCCAGGCTCTAGACCACAGGCTCAGTGGTTGTGGTGCACGGGCTTAGTTGCCCTCAATGTATGTCATCTTAGTTCCTGGACCAGGGATTAAACCCATGTCTCTTGCATTGGTAGGTGGATCCTTAGTCACTGGACAACCAGGGAGGTCTCTCCACTTTCTTTCCTCTGAAGCCAAACAAAGACAGATGGTACCTAGCTATATATGGTTATAGGGAAGAAACATTTAATGAGTAAAAATAGATAATGTGCTCAGAACTATGTCTGATATATAGTAATTATTTTGTAAGCATGAGCTATTTTTATCTACCGTAGCACTGTGTATCACTGTGTACTGAAAATGGAAAATATTTAGACTCTACATGGAGAACTGTATGTGAAATAATAGTAACGAAAAACAGCACTTAAGAAACAAGCATCACGTAGATTATAACTCCATAAAAATTACATATACACCCTGGTGGTAGAGGGATGCTATGGAGCTGGAATTGTGACTATAATGGGAAAGAGGCGCTATGTTTATGTTTCCCCAAAGCTGGTTATTTATCCGAAGTAGAATTTAAATGAATGGATTGGATACAGTCTCTTGGAGACTCTGCACACAGTTCTGCTGAGGAATTCAATCCAGTGCTCCTCCTAGATGGAAAAGCCTTCCAAGTGGGACTTTTATTTTTTGTTTTATAGTTTTAAGCCACTTTCTTAGAATTCGCTGTTTATAAAGACTGGACACCAAGAGGCAGTAGTTGTGATGAAACAAGTTTCTTTACCTGTGCACAGGGATCTCTGTTTCTACTCCTGTGGGGCTGTGACATGGCAGACACCTCTCCCCGACTTGGGGACCAATCTCCTTTTCAGTGAGTCCTCAGCATGTCACCAGTTCAGGAAGGCAATGAGACGGGCTTCTCCCCTCTCCCCTATGTCCTTTCGGAGTCCAGGCTAGGAAAAGGTGGTGTGCAAATTACCGGGACCCAAACCTTGAACTTGACTTCTTTAGAATCTCCTGTACATCACTCTTGTCAGTGAATGGATTAATGTGAACAGGAAGCTTCTTTCTTTGGAGATGGGGTTGGGAAAACTTGTTCTGCCCTCTCTTCCCATTTATCTGTCTGGAAGCCCTGGTCTGTCTTTGGTCACATGACCCATGTTGGTTTAAACTCTCTAATGGCTTCCCTAGGCAGTTAGAGTTAAATCTAACTTCTCATCTCCATTATAAAACACTTCTTCAACCTGCTCCTGCTATCTCTCAGTCCTTATTGAATACTGCTCTCCCTGGCTCACTCTTTTCTAGCTATATCAGTCTTTTGTTGTTACTGTTGTTTCTTAAATGTGTCAAGCTTGGTTTCACCTAAGGCTCTTCAGACTAACAGCCCAGAACACTCATTCCCTTGACATTCACTCATCCAGTTTCTTGTCGTCACCCAGATCCCTTCAGAGAAGCATTCCCTGGCCATGTGGGCTAAGGTCTCTGAGTCACTCTATTCCATATTACCCAACTGCAGTTCTCTGGAGGATAGCCATCCAGTGTTGTTTCTATGTTTAGTTGTTATTTGTTTACCATGAGGCATAAACCTCACAGGAGAAAGAACCATGTGTATTCTATCCTCCTGTTCTTCCTCAGAGCCTATAATGTGGCCCAACACAGCATGCTCAGTGAGTATACGGGGCCTTCTCTGGTAGCTCAGTGGTAAAGAATCCACCTGTCAATGCAGAAGACTCGTGTTCGATCCCTGATCTGGGAAGATCCCCCATGCCGCAGGGCAACTAAGCCCATGTACCACAACTTATTGAGCCTATGCTCCAGAGTCTGGCAGCTGAAGCTACTGAGCCCATGTGCCCGAGAGCCCACGCTCCACAAGAGAAGCCACTGCGAGGAGAAGCCTGTGTACCACGACTGGAGAGTTGTGCCTGCTCCCTGCAACTAAAGTCTGTGTCCAGCAACGAAGACCCTGCACAGCCAAAAGAAATAAATAAAATGAAAAGAAATTATATGGCATGAATGTATACTATATATCCATAATAAGTATGTGTAGCAGGAATTTCCAGGATGGCACCCCACTCCAGTACTCTTGCCTGGAAAATCCCATGGACAGAGGAGCCTGGTAGGCTGCAAAGAGTCGGACACGACTGACCGACTTCTCTTTCACTTTTCACTTTCATGCATTGGAGAAGGAAATGGCAACCCACTCCAGTGTTCTTGCCTGGAGACTCCCAGGGATTAGGGGAGCCTGGTGAGCTGCCGTCTATGGGGTCACACAGAGTCGGACACGACTGAAGCGACTTAGCAGCAGCAGGCAGAGAAAAAGCTGCAAACGATAGCCTTTCTTCTCTCTCTTAAATTAGAAAGTAGGTCAGTTACATTGCTTCTCTACCCCTTTGTACACCAAAAAATATGTTATTAATACCTTCCAAACAGCGAAGGAAAAAGAGGGCACAGAGGCGGATCTACCTGTGCCTGTAGCTTGTTGGCTCAGAATAGGAACTGGTTGAACACAGCTCCAGATTTAAAGATTTACTGTAAACCTGTGGTCATAAGACAGTGCGGTACATACTGGTGACAGGGCAGGAACATTGATCAGTGGAATAGAACAGAGACCCCAGAAACACCCACACAAATATGGTCAATTGATTTTGGCAAAGTTCCTGAGGCAATTCAGTAAAGAAAGAGTGGTCTTTTCAACAAATGATGTTAACATGATTGGCTATCCATGAACCAAAACATGAACTTTGACCTGAACTTTCATACCTTCCATGAAAGAAAACTCAACCTGAGTCATAGAGCTAAATGTAAAACATAGAACAATAAAACCTTTGGGAAAAGTCATAGATACATATACGTTCTTGACCTGGAGTTAGTAGAGTCTTTTTGTGTGTTGTTGAAAATAACACAAATTTGTTATCTTAATGTTTCTGGAGATCAGAAATCTGGGTTTTGTTGGGCTAAAATCAAGGTGTTAGTAGGGCTGCAATCCTTCTGGAAGTTCTGGGGGAGAAAGTATTTCCATGCCTTGTTCAGCTTCCAGAAGACTCCTTGGCTCAGGACCCTTTACTCCATCCTCAAAGCCAGTACTAGCATCTTCTTGTCTCTCTCTCTTTCTCTCTTACCCTGTGCCTCAGTCGGCGAGGTCTTCAACATGACACCAAACACCTGATCCATAAAAAAATGATATATTAAGTAAATTGGACTTCATCAAAATTAAAAGCTCATACTTGATGAAAGACAGTATTAAGATAATGAAAAACAAATGAATAAATAAAAACATTTGTAAGTCCCATTTGACTGAATAAAAATATTTGTAAATCTTATTCCTGACAAAATACTCTTATTACTACTATGTAAACTTAATTTTAAGAAAATAAACAATTTAATTTAAAAAATGGGCAAAAATATTGAACCAATTTGCTAGAGAGGAAATAAGAGTGACAAATAAGCACATAAAGGGATACAATAGGAAAATGAAAATTAAACCACCATGAGTTACCATTGTACACCTATGAGAATGGCTAAAATTTTAAAAATTTAGAAAATCAACAACTAACTTTCCCAAGTCTTGATGAGTTTGTGGAAAAACCAAAACTCTCTTGCACTTTTGCAGAGAAGACAAAAATTATACAGCCATTTTGGAAAATAGTTTGGCAGTTTCTTATAATATTAAGCAAACACTTACCGTATGACTCAACAGCCCATTCCTAGGTGTTTACTCTGAAAAGATGAAAACTTATGTTCACGTGAAAACCTGTACATAAATGTTTATAGCAACTCTATTCATAAGCACCTCCAACTGAAAACAATCCAAATTTCTTTCAACAAATGAATGGATAACCAAATGCAGTGCATCCATATGATGGAAAATGACTCAGCAGTGAAAAGGAACAGAAGGGGAAACATGGATAGAGCTCAAAGCATTATACTGAGAGAGGCCTCTTTGAAAGGGTCTGTGTTGCCTGATTTCATTTACATCACATTCTCAAAAAGACTATAGTGACAGAGACTAGGTCAGAAAGTGCAGAGATGGGTGAGGGACGAAGTTTCCCGAACGAAGGTTCGGCTGCGAACATGAGGGAGTTTTTCAGGGCAATGGAATTGTTCTGTATACCAGTTATAGTAGTGGTGATACGAATGTATTCATATGTGAGAATTCATGGAACTGTACACCAAGGTCAGTTTTGTTACATGTTACATTTTTAAAATTTTTAAAAATAAAATTAAGAAAAATATGACTGATACTGAGACTTTGAATCCAGATTCCATTGTTTTCTGGGCATGCCATATTGGACTAGGTACTTTCTTTACATACCAGTTTTCTTATTGTAAAGCCTCACAGCCACCATGACTGGCTTATTTAAAGCTACTAGGCCAGGAAAAATTCCTCAGTCATTGGGACTCCGTGGGCTCAAGGCCATCCGGGATGACATAATGGAGACCCTATCAGAAAATAACTCCACCCGCTCTTGGTACAGACCAATCCGTAAGAGATACACAACCCTAAACCCGCGCACGCATATTGTATAACCAATCAGCTTAGGCCAAATCTCTTTGTCTAAAACCTATAAATACTCCTGTAATTCTAGATTCGGGGCTCTCTCACTTCTCTCCACTGCGTTGGAGGGGGCAGAGTGCCCTACCTCGAGTTAGCAATAAACTCCCTTCTTGCTTTTGGATTACTGTGGTGGATTTGTTCTCTCAGTCTATTCGGAAACTTGGGCTCAGAGCGTAACATTATAAGCTCAAATACATTCAGGAGAAGGCAATGGCAACCCACTCCAGTACTCTTGCCTGGAAAATCCCATGGATGGAGGAACCTGGTAGGCTGCAGTCCATGGGGTCGCACAGAGTTGGACATGATTGAAGCGACTTAGTAGCAGCATCCATGTTTCAGTGGGGTATTTGGTTAACTGAATGGGACAATGTATGTAAAGTTGTATGTGCATCGGTGTACAGTAAGCACAAAATAAACATTAGCTGTCAATAACATAGGGTCTCAATTTTCAGAAAAAAAAAAATCTTTAGTGGAGGCTGTATAGCATGGTAAAAAGAACATGAGCTTCATGGCCAGTCAGACTTAGCTTTGAAGTACTCATCATCTTGAACAAGTTAATCACCCTCTCAGAACTTCAGTTTCCTAATCCTAAAAACATGTATAATAATAGCCACTCTAGAATATTGTGGTGAGTATTGCAATTATATATGGAATACCTGGCACTTAGTTGGTGCTCAATAAATGATAGCTGTAATTATGATTTAGAGTGTTTCAATAAATAAAACATAATTTCTCCTGACAGTGAAAAATTATGCTTACAAATGGATAATCCCCAATGATTAATTACACAGCCAAAGAAAGGGCTGATGTTATGCAAATGTTTTAGTTTGTACTGGACTGGCCATTCACACATATTTTCCTATTCATAGCCAAAATATTAATTGGTTGAAATGAGTGCTGTTGCATTCTAATGAGCTCTTAAAAGGGCAAAAGGATTTTTCTAGCACAATGCAGAATAGATTCTCTATGATAGTGTGTGTTCTCCCATTTTGCTATTTTGTTTTGTAAATGTAGTCCACAGTTCTACAAGGTGACCTTCATTTTATAATACTTTCCATCTCTCATCTCAAGGGTATGTTTCAGAGTAAATTAAAGTAGGCGCCAAGGGAACCTTGAGTCAGCCAGAGAGGCCTAGTTATCTCTATGGACTAGATGTTCAGAGAGAAGCAGAAACTCTTCGGGATTGATGGTTTTCTGGGTTACTCTCGTAGTCATTATCACTGCCAGCATCACTGGCATATCATCATTGTTGTCATCCACCAGGCTCAGGTTATTAAAAAAGCACTCTTTGCTTCTACAGCACCTCTGAACTTCCTGAATATTATTTGTCTTTATTTTTTTTAATCTGCTTTGTTCATTGATCCAGGAAAAGGGTAACAGTTGTGTTAAGAAGGTAATGCCTGTACATTTAAGGAAACGAAGTCACTCTTTCAGCCAGGTATATAATAAAACACACCTTCAGCCAAAGACATTTTTTATAAGTTAGGTTATTCTTCAATGTTAGTAAAAATGTTATGAAATGGGTGATATGATTTTATTGTTGCTTATGATATTATAGAGATTATTGATTGGAAAGGAAGAACAGAGTACTTGAAGCACAAAGCTGGAAAAGAATTTAGAAATCTTTCTAAGATTCTAGATCTAGAAATTCTAAGGTTCTAGGAGATCTAGAGAAGAGCATCCTGGACAAGTGTGATGTGCAAGTGAGAGGCCGAGTCAGGATGTGAGCCCAGGGGTCCTGCCCACAGGATAGGCTTGTGTTTGTGCTCAGTTGTGTCTGGCTCTTTGGTGCCCCATGGACTGCAGTCCACCAGCTTCCTCTGTCCATTTGATTATCCCTGGAGGAATATTGGAGTGGGTTGCCATGCCCTCCTCCAGGGGGTTTTCTTGACACAGGGATGGAAACTGCATCTTCTGCATTGGCAGGTGGATTCTTTACCACTGAGTCAGCTGGGAAGCCTGGAGGTCCAGAGTATTAGCTACATTTTACTTACTTATTCCCCTGGTGGCTAAGATGGTGAAGAATCTGCCTACAATGTGGGAGACCTGGGTCAGAAAGATCCTCTGGAGAAGCAAATGGCAACCCGCTGCAGCATTCTTGCGTGGAGAATCCCATGGACAGAGGAGCCTGGGGTCACAAAGAGTTGGACATGCCTGAGCGACTAACACCTCTGTGGATACTACGTAACACATTTTGATACTGCAAACAATGCAACAGTTAACATCGTTTCATGTATCCCCTGATGAACTCTTGGGAGAAATTCTCTGAGTACACCCGTTAGCGGGATTGCTGGGTCATGGCATACACCGATCTTAATCTGACTCAGCATTACCAGATTCCTTTCCACAAGGTTGTATGTCTTACACTAAAACCAGCAGTGCCTGGTTGTTCCCATCTCCTCAAATCTTTGTCAACGTTTGGTATTATCTTCCTCTTACTTTGCCATTTTGGTATGTGTAAAGTGGAACCCATTGCTATAGCTTGCATTCTTCTGATTATTAACAACTCTTCCTTTCATTCTTAAATGACCTACCTAAGGTCTCTCCTTCTTACCAATTACCTTTTCACACCCCTTGAATAGTTTTCCATTTGTTTCTCTGTTTTTCTTTTTTGTTGATTTTGTAGGAGTTCTTACACAGCCTAGATATTCATCTCTTGACTGTTACAGATGCCACAAATACATTTTTTCATTCTGTCCTCTGCGACTGTGTCTTTTACTGAGCAGGAATCCTTAACTTCGATGGTGTCAAATCCATCAGCTTTTAACTTATGGTTTGTACTTTGGGATGTCCTTTCGAAGATTTTCTTTATCTTTCACAGATATTTCTTACATACTCTTTTAATAACTCTATAGTTGTATTGTTAGCATTTAGATCCTTATTCTATCTGGAGCCCAGGTTTGAATATGGTATAAGGTTGGGCTACAGTTTTATATTTCTTCACTCATACTAACATTGCACCTTCCCTAGTGCCGTCTGAGCAATCTACCCTTTCACCTCGATTCCATTCCAGTCCCATTTGAAATGCTTTAGGATCTAAATATTTTCCACTAAATCCAGTAAGATTTCCTAGATCATAGATACACAGGCTAAATTCTGAGACGAATAGTGCTGGTTGGATAGCTTGGTGCATAAGTTAGGATGTAGGGTTTAAAATCTTTAGAGCCTATTCACAGCATTGTAAGACTTGGCTTACTGCAATAATGAAGGCTGCAGTTCAACAGGAAAACACAACATTTCCTGTTGTGTCAAGATAAGAAGACTAGACCTCATGAACTCCATGAACTGGTTTGGACTTGTAGGCCAGTCTAATCCTCTCTGGACATCAACTGTTTCAATTAGGAAATGACTTTCCTTTGATGCAGCAGACTACCAATTAAATTTTTATGTGAGGAGTTTTTGAAGCTAAAGAAAATTTTAGAAAAACCACTGGTGAAAAAAAAAAAAGAAAAGAAAAACCACTGGTGTAGATGGTCTCCCAATTTTCTCTAAATTTTCCTGTTAAGGTTCCACCTTTTCATTGAATTTTAGTTATCGTCTATTATTAACATGAATTCATCTTTAATTTTTATCTCTAAGTTGGCTATTCAGAACAATGGGTAAGAACTACTATAGTATCTTTGCTTTGCACAATGAGGGTCAATAAATATTTGATGAGCAAAAGGAGGGTGGTGATAACAGGTGAATGGAAAGGGTCATTTTCATTTTTTGCGTCAATAAACCATGGAGGAGAAGGGAAAAACATTTTTAAGTGAATTGGTAATTTGTCTTTTTTCTTTGTAACTTAAATAAGACTGAGATACTTTCTGAGAATGTTTCATTAAATGAAGTCAATTTTATGAATGTTAATAATTGAAATGTTTTCCACGGTTATCCAAAAATGCATGTGGTACCCGCCTTCTTAATTTACTTACAAGTATCACTTGAGTCAGGCCTGGATGCAGCTTTTTTTGGAACAGATGATAGTGTGTGTATGTGTGTGTGTGTTCTTTGGAGGAAAGGAGCTCTATTTAGCAGTCATATGGTCATGGGAAGTTGGAAAGAACCCATGCAACCCAAGGAGGGGGAGCCAAATCTCCCAGAGGGAAATGAGGGAGGTTGTTGAGAAAACATAGTTTCAGTTCATGTAAAACCTGATGCAAACTCTCCACTTCCTGGCAACAAGCCAAGCTTTATTCTTTAGCAGAATACCTTGGGATCTTGAGAATACTCAGTAGCTATCTGTCAGAGACCAGATTTGAATCCAGAGATCTGTCCGGCTCCCAAACCTTGTTCACTTCTCTGTAGGACTCTTCACTTGCACACATCTGTAATTTGTTCAGGTCAATATCTGTAAGATTAAAATTTCATTAATATGTTTAAAAAAAAAAAACCTTGGGATCTTGAATCTTCATCAAATTCTTAATGAAATCTTTAGCCAACAGGGTAGCTCAGTAGAAGAGCCCGGTTCTGTCCTTCAACATCTGTGGTGCGAAGCCATCAAAGGCAGGAAAAAGTGTTTAATTGTTGGGATAAAATCATTGCAAAAGGAAGGCTTGCAGAGGAAGGGCTTTTTTAGAGACTTTCTCAAGCCCAATCTTGGACATCCGGTGTCTCCAGTCACTGAGGACTGTTTCCCTTGAAAGAGTTTTGCAAATGTTTGGCCTCTCAGTTACTATGGCAGATGGAGAAAAGGAACCCACCAGAAGGCACGGAATGGGCCAAGGACCATTCAGAGCCTGTAGTGAAGGCCCCTCACAGAGATCTGAAACACGTGCAGGGGAAGGCAGGTTAACTGTTTCCTATCTGATGATTTGTATGAGGTATGGAAAGAAGGGCTTCAGTTTCACCATCTCAGAGCCATTGGATCTAGAAAAGTCAAGGCTTCTTCTGAAGCTATCTTGACCAGATATAGGAGCCAAGTCAGGCATGATTCCCCTGGTTCCTGTTCCTTACTCAAATCCAACAAATATTTTCTACTTCAAGCACTGCCTCATCGTGCTTAATTGTTCATTCATTTATTCAGTGTGTATTGAATACCTGCTACGTGTCAGGTGCTGTGACAGGAGCTGGACAATCATTGGGGATATAGGCTGTGTCCTCAAGAGACTCAAGTGGGTTAGAGAGGCAGATGAGAAAACTTGTCATTCACAGACATAGAGGACAAGCTTATGGACTCAGTGACTACGGTGAGGGGAAGGAGTATGTGAGACGAATGGAGAGAGTAGCATGGAAACACATATACAAGACAGATAGCCAGTGGGCACTTGCTGTATGACTCAGGGAACTCAAATCAGAGCTCCGAGACAACCTGGAGGGGTGGGATGGGGTAGGAAGTGGGAGGCAGGTTCAAGAGAGGACAGATATATACCTATGGCTGATTTATGTGGATGTATGGCAGAAACCAACACAATGCTGTCAAGAAATTATTCATCGGTTAAAAATACAGAAATTAAGAAAAAAAGAAAATGTCATTGAAAGATTTCTGTGCAACAGGGGAACACGTGACAAAGCAGGGTGGGAGGTGGTTTCGTATACTGTTCACATGCTTGAAACTGGCAGCCTCAGTTCAAATCTTTGCTCTGCCACTTTTTGCTGTGTGATTTGGAGGAAATTAATTTGACCCGTTGCATCCGTCTCCTCATCTGTCAAATGAGGGTAACACCAACCTCATAGATTTGCGTATACGAATTTAATTAGTTGACTCACGTGAAGTATTTAGAGCCCAGTACCTAGCATGCAGTATGTGCTCAACCAAGGTTAGTAATATTGTGATTTAGGTATTAAGGGAGCACAGAAGAGGAGCAGTAAGTCATCTTGGGAGCAGGTGGTACCCTACATTTCTTAACAAAATCGAGATATACAGAAATAGCTTCTCTTGCAGGCGGTATCTTTCTTTCAGATACTCCAAGCTCTTTACCAGACCACAGTATGTTCTTTCCTGAGAATGATCAGGAGCAGCCCTCAGAAAGCTGAAAAGCCAAGGATTGTTTTTGTTTTCTCCAGCTGAACCTCAGACCATTGCTCTCTGTCTTCAGTTCTCAGCTGAATCCAGCAGTTTCTGCACAGAATGAGGAAGAAACAGTGACTGTCACTTCCCCACCAAACCAAAGGGAAATGAATGATTCACCCCAGCATCATGGAATCTGAAAAGGGGATTTCTCTTTTCATCTGAAAAAAATTTGGTCAGGAAAATAGGCTAAAAGTATTTCCCAATCTAGATAGTTCTTGTCAAATAATTTACTCATTTCATATTTCTACACAATTTATTAAATATTTACTGCATGCAGGAAACTGTGGGTTATGGGATAAGAGCCTATTTATTAATTGCTCCTCTATGTGCCAAGCACTATAATAAGTACCTTAGAAATGAGGTAGGTTTATTTTCATTTACAGGAAGAGACTGAAATCTAAGGAGGTTAACTAATAGCATATCCACATTTATAAAGCAAGAAAAGAAAGGGTGGAGAAGAGATTTGAATTTAGGCAGAATGAGCTGAACACCCAAATGCCTAACTGTTATATTTCTCTGTCTTAACAAGATGTAATCACAGTCCCTGAGGAGCTCTCACTTTTGTGAAGGAGACAGAAAAGCGAACAGATAATTAATATACAGTGTAATCTCTGCTCCATAAAGGTGTGAACAGAGCACTGTAAGAACTCAGAAGAAGGAGTGAATTACTCTGCCTGCAAGAATCAGTTTCAGCTGTAATCATAAAGTACTTAAGACTGTACAGAAGTTCCAAAATATGTGCAAACCTGGAATGATGAAAATCTGTCACAGTGAAAGAAAAGCTCGAATTCTAAGATGACTTAAGATTAAAAGCAGACTAGATCTCCGGCTCTAAATGAGCAAGAGTCAAACTTAAATTTTTGTCTATTATGTCAGGTATTGTATGCTTACTACTGTTTTGCTGTACCACGCTTGACCTTGCCAACTGTAAAAATCATGCACTGTAAGTCCCAGCTCAAATTCTGTCTTTTGGAGGATAGTGACCACGATTTATCTTTATTTATAATTTAGCATCCCCTGTCCCATCTACTCCAGAGGTCTAGGTCACTGATTGACTTAAGGTAGGAGCTCGAAAATGTTCATGTTGAGTCTTTTAGACACTGATTATTCTACTTGTGGTTAGACCAAAGCTTATTGCTTTTTCTTTTATTTTTCTCCTTTCTCATTTCACACCTCATTTATATTTCTTAGATGTTGCAAAGAAAGAAAACTCTAAAAATTCATCCCTTTTAACATTTGGGAAAGAGTGCATCAAAATGAGAGCCTGAGATAAATTGTAACTTTTGGGTTTTCTGTTTGGGAGGTGGTTTGCTTTATCCATTATCATAGATATACCTTCATCAATTATCAGAGACAACTAAAAATTATCTTATACTTGGTAGGAAAAAAACTGGTTCTATATTGTTTAAGACCTGTTCTGACTCTCTACTCGAGTTCTGATTTTGTGAACAGTGGGTACCAACTGGAACATATCCTTCTTCCATCCTTGGCATCACAACTCTGTTTAGGGGCTTCCCTGGTGTTCCAGTGACTAAGACTTTGCTCCCAGTGCAGGGGATCTGTCTTCGATCCCTGGTCGGGGATCCATCATGCCACAACTAAAAAAGAAGAAGAAAAAGAGTCTACCTGCGCAACTAATGAACCAGCACTCCTCAACAAAGGTCTAAGATCCCATGAGCCACAACAAAGACCTGGGATGAATGAATGAATGAAAGAATATTTTAAAAATCTGTTGAATTATAGAGAGAAGGAGGAGAAAGGGGAAGAAGAAAGTGGAAGGGATCGAAAATAATGAAAAAGCTCTTGGCCTAAGCTCAAAAATAAAGGGGAGGCTAGGTGGTTCTGCAGAATGCTGCTGATCATGTTATATCACCACTTCTGATACAGTCAAGTACATGGCATCCTCACAAAGAGTCAGTGAGGAATTGAGGAAAAATATCAATCTTCAGTGAATTTCACTCTGTTGAGTTCAAGTCAGTGGGTATCGTTATGTGGACTCAATCACCAGCCTAGGTGTAGCTGAGGACTAGCTACTGCCTATCACCCTGTAAGCAACAGGTATATTGGTTACTCTACTTAGGGGCCCAGTCATTGCAGAGCTGCTCCCAGTAACACAGACTTTGACTTTGATATCTTTCAGACACACTTCCAGGACATCCAAAAGGCCTCTATTAATTTAGATTTCTCATCATGCTCATAGCAGTTCTCTGCTACCCAAAAGTGGCCCTGCACCATCTGTTGTCATAGATTTTTCTGAGTTTTTCATAGTTTTGTAATAATTTATGTCTCCCAATTAAAGTGAGGTCTCAGTTTAGCTCAGTATTTCATAATAAGTTGTCAGCTTATTTTTAAACATTTTCACAGCATTTATTAAGAAGAAAGGAAACTGTTTAACCTGCAATTTCAAAAATCCAAATTAACATACTTTTATTTTTGTTTGAAAATATTTCTTACAGTTCTATAATGCCAGAATTTCATTTCCAACAGCTCAGATCATGCATCAAATATCAAGCAATTTTATTTAAAAAGAAGCATTCTTTTTTGTTTTGAATGTTAGTTTTTTTAAACTAGTGATTAAATAGGGACTCATAAAAATGTAATTGAGATTTGAGAGTGAGGGCCCCAGATACTTTTCAATTGAGATGAAATTCATATAATAGAAAATTAACTTTATCTTATTTATATTAAAATTATTTAATATAAATAACTTTATATTAATTATATTAAAATTATTTTAAAGAAAACAGTTTATTGGCATTTAGTACATTCATACTGTTGTCCAACCATCACCTCAGAATGAAACTGTGTCCACATTAAGACCTTATTCCCCATTCTCTCCTTATTCCAGCTCCTGGCAACCACCAATATGTTTCTTGCCTCTGTGGATTTACCTACTTAATATATTTCATATAAATAGAATCACACAACATGTAACCTTTTGGGTCTGGCATCTTTCACTGTGTGTAATGTATTTCAGGTTCATTCACATTGTACTATGTACCAGTGTGTTTCATTTCTTTTTAAGGCTGAATAATATTCCATTGTGCTTATATACCACAATCTGTTTATCCATTTGTCTGTTGATAGACGTCTGGGTTGTTTATACCTTTTGGCTATTGTAAACAGTGAGTCTTCCCTGTTGGCTTAACAGTAAAGACTCTGCCTGCAATGTAGGGGCTGCAGAAGATGCCAGTTCAGGCTCTGAGTCGGGAAGGTCCCCTGGAGGAGGACATGGCAAACCACTCAAGTATTTTGGTCTGAAGATTCCCACAGACAAAGAAGACAGTCCATAAGGTTGCAAGGAGTTGGACACGACTGAAGTGACTTAGCATCCACCCACATTATAAATAGTAATGCTATGAATATGTATGTACATGTATTTGTTTGAGCGTCTGTTTCCAGTTCTTTTGGATATATACCTAGGAGTGAAACTGCTGTGTCACCAAGGCAATTCTATGTTTACTTTTGAGGCACTATCAAGCTGCTCTTGCAGCTGAACCATTTTATACTCCCTTAGCAGTGTATGAGGGTCCCACCAGCAGTGTGTGAGGGTTCTGATTTCTTGACATCTTTGCCAATACTTGTCATTTTCTGTTGTTGTTTTTGTACATTAAAGTCTTCTTAGAACTTTGGAAACTGCTAAATAAAACAATACACAATGCATTAAATCCTGGGCATAGACTGATCAGGCTTTGAGCCTGTATCCCAGAACTTTGGAAACTACTAAACAAAACAATAAACAATGCATTAAATCCTGGGCATAGACTGATCAGGCCTTTGGGGAGCTTACCGCCCAGTGGAGGAGCATTACATAAATCAACACAGATATAGAGGACTATAAGGTATGAGCAAGAGAAAAGGAAGGGAAACATGAGATCAAATAATAAGGAACTTCATCTGGTTTGAGGTGGAGAGTTGCAAAGCTCAAAAAGCCTTCTCTAAGGAAGTGTCATTTGAGGTAAGATTTGAATATTTGTAAAGGTAAATATTTTATTTTTAATTTTTAAGGAGGGGAGTATGTTCTAAGCAGAGAAAATGCCTGAAGAAATCAAGAAACTGGAAGAAGGCCAGTCTATCTAAGACAGGGAAGTGAGGGAAAGAGTGATAAGGAATGAAATTAGAGAGGTGGAGGGGAGCCAGATCACGCCTGGGATGGTAAGCCACATGAGGATTCTGACTTTCATTCCAAGAATGGTGTGAAATTATTTGACTATTAAAGGAGGAGAAACAGAGTTAGAAATAATTTTGTTCCTTTCTCTCCATTTTTCTGTTTAGTCTTTCTTTAAATTAATAAAATTAGTCTTTTGTATTTGAAGTGTTTTGCTAACATTTTTCTTATGTTATTTGTTTTTGACCTTCTGAGTATCATTTCTTTCCATACCCAGAAATTTTAATTTTATATACTTAAATTTGTCACTCTTTTATGATTTTGGGATTTGTTTTCTGCTTAAAAAGAATGTTTCCATCTCAAAATTATATTTTCTGTAAGTTCACCATGTTTTTTTCCCCAGTACCTATATAAGGATATGGAGCTTGAAACACAATGAAATATAAATTTTCAGCTCTAGAAAAGTCAAAGATTGGGCTTCCCTGGTGGCTTAATGGTAAAGATTCCACCTACCAATGCAGAAGACTCAGTTTTGATTCCTGATCCAGGAAGATTCCGCATGCCTTAGAGCAACTAAGTCCGTGCACCACAGCTACTGAGCCCAGGAACTGCAACTGCAGAGCCGTGTACCACAGCTACTGAAGCATGCGTTCCTCAGAGCTCATGCTCAGCTACAAGAGAAACCACTGCAATGAGAAGCCCGTGTGCTGCAACTGGAGAGTAGCCCCACTCACCGTAACTAGAGAAAAGCTCACACGGAAAGGAAGACCCAGCACAGTTCAGTTCAGTTCAGTCGCTCAGTCGTGTCCAACTCTTTGCGACCCCATGAATCACAGCATGCCAGGCCTCCCTGTCCATCACCAATTCCCGGAGTCCAACCAGACTCATGCCCATCGAGTCAGTGATGCCATCCAGCCATCTCATCCTCGGTCGTCCCCTTCTCCTCCTGTCCCCAACCCCTCCCAGCATCAGAGTCTTTTCCAATGAGTCAACTCTTCGCATGAGGTAGCCAAAGTACCGGAGCTTCAGCTTCAGCATCATTCCTTCCAAAGAAATCCCAGGGCCGATCTCCTTCAGAATGGACTGGCTGGATCTCCTTGCAGTCCCAGAGTCTTCTCCAACACCACAGTTCAAAAGCATCAATTCTTTGGCACTCAGCCTTCTTCACAGTCCAAATCTCACATCCATACATGACTACTGGAAAAACCATAGACCCAGCACAGCCATGAATAAATAAATCATTTTTTTTTTAAAAAAAAGGAAAATGAAAAGATCAAAAAATATGGTAATACACTGCATTAGTGGATGGTGGAAGGCAGTAGACGTTCCCATCTTCTTGGTGGGTTCATAAATTGAATTATTAGCATTTGGTAGACTGGCACACCAGAGCCATTTCACTCAGGGGGACTGACTGTTGAACAAACACACAAGAAATTCCATTCAGATCTTTCGTTGATGATTCCACATGATAATTTATTAATGAACTCATAGGTTCTGTTAACATTAGCGGTTCTCTCGATTGTTTTAGATACCTACAGGCAGTGGCTAAAAGAAGAAAGGCTCTCCTTCCCAACCTCATTTCCTCCTAATTGGGGTGCAGGGCTCCCTCCACCCAGCCAAGAGCAGACCCCACCCTGTGGACCAGCACCTCACATCTCAAGTTCAGCACATGTCGTGGTTTTGGGGCAGATTTAAGCCTCCGTAGCAGATCCTGCATAGGCCCTGTGATGGGAGTTATATAGAGCATTCTACAAGATGCTTCCATTAATTTTCCTAGAGCTAACATCTCACTCTCTTAATTTGCTTCTTCCAAATCAAAAGGCATTTGTGGCTTGGCATCCATCCTCAATTTTTTCTGGTTTGTGGGAATGGGACAGTGAGAAGCTATGCCATTCTCTGCCAGAAACTTGCTTCTTCCTTGGTTGTCATTTCCTGAATTAATGGCCTGAAGTTAGTTTCCTTCCCTTGTTTCATGGTTGATTATGAGCAATTTTCTGATTAAAAAAAAAAAAAAAAGATTGAAAAGTGATTGGGTAAGAAAACATTTGTTAGTTGGCTTCACTCATTCACCTTTATAGGCAGGTTTGTTCCTCATTTGCAAAATAAAGATGTACCACATACATCAGAGACTAAATAAATACTCTTTTTTCCCATCTCTTTCTTTCCTTTTAGTCTTCTTATATTTCATATATTAGATATGCTTTAGGATAAAATTAGCTGTTTTATATCATGGCTTCCCTGGTGGTTTAGCCGGTAAAGAGTCTGCAATGAAGGAGTCCTGGGTTCACTTCCTGGGTGGGGAAGATCCCCTGCAGAAGGAAATGGCAACCTACTCCAGTATTTTCTCCTGGGAAATCTCATGGATTAAGGAGCCTGGCGGGCTACAGGCCACAGGGTTGCAAAGAGTCAGACATGACTGAAGTGATTAAGCACACGTATATTAGAAAATAGCCTATCCCTACATTTAAAATATTAAATGCATTTTATATGGTAATCTATTGTATATGTGGAGGATTATTTTTAAGAGTCTAATTAACAAAGTGGGTTATTTATTAGACTGAAAGACATGGTTTACCAAATTTTATAATGAGGTTTTAATGCAATGTGGGAAAAATATACATTGGTAACATCCGGAGTTTTATAAATCAAGAGTACAGAGAATCCAATAAAAATCAAAAGAAATGCCATTTGATGATAACTGAAAGATTGAAGTGTAATAAAGTTGAAAAGAAAAACAGAAAAGGCAGAGAAATCCCATTAGAACATTAACTGCATCCCATCTTCTACCCCAGAGCAAAGGTCAGAGAGGCTCTGTTAGGACTGGTAAGTGACCTCTCTGGGGAAACCAATTCTCCAGGTTCTTCGCTCTGAAGCTGTTAGCCCTGATCTTCATTTCCCTTCACACACTGCGGAGACGTATTTTAACAATCTTTAAATCTATGTGAGAGTAAAAGCCCTATAAGCAACTTAAAGTGTTGGTACTGTCTTTAGCAATTCCACAACTTTCTCTGGTCTATCCTGCTTCTTCCAGAGACTGAAAACTTCTATTCCTTCTCTGTTCCTGTCTACACCAATCCTGCCTCTGGTCTGGCCCTTGACCACTGCAGGAGGGAAAGAGTAATTCTCTCAGAGTCAGATGATTGTCCTTTTGCTATCTTGAGTTTCATGGTAACTATTTGTGCTTTCTTTCTCACATAGATTATATGATAAGGGCATAAAAATCGAATTGTAGCTGTGTCTATTAAACTCTAGCCATGTATGAGAAACTCAGTTAATCAACCTGGTTCATTTTCCTTTAAGGACTGTGGTTGAGAAAGCATTTCTCAGTGAAAGCCAAGGAAGTTCATTCAGAGTAATATAAAATAAGATTTCTATAAAATTATCTGAGGGCATAGTTTATAATATACTGAATGATTAGTTTTTTAAAACATTAAAAAGTAGAGATTCTTAAATTCTTTAATCTTGTTACATTAATAGGCAAGATGTAGTATTCAAAATATTCTATTAGATGAGATATAAAATATACCTTACAGTTCTTGGTAAAACTTAACTTTACACTTCCCTGAAGGCTTAAATCTAAGCAATTTACTTGGAAAAAAGAGTCAGTTGAATTTAATGAGTATTATTGCCTGAATAATATCCTGCCGACTGCTGTAATCATAGGTCTTTTTCCTTTTAATTTTTTTTTAGTAGAGAGAAGACAGTTATGCTACTTGTAAAACAAACCAATAAGTCTGTAAACCCATAAAAAATGTGACCTGTTAAAACAATAAGTATGATCATTATTGTGATGCATCATAACTGGAGGAAAGAAGGACATGGACCTTCTGGAAAAAGCTCTGGCTTTCGACCTGTAAGACCCAAGTTATAGGACACATCCTAACAGTGTAATGGCTATGTGAACTTGTATGTGAGCTTTTATGAATAGTTTTCACATCTTTAAAATAACGCCCATAAGACCTTCTAAATTCTGACATGGTAAGAAATTAGATTAAGAGTTATAGGTAATAAAATACATGAAAGCATTTTGCATACTGTAAAGTACTATATGAGGCTTCCCAGGTGACTCAGTGGTAAAGAACCAGCCAGAGATGTGGATTTGATCCCTGGGTCAGGAAGATCCCTTGGAGAAGGAAATGGCAACCCACTCTAGGATTCTTGCCTGGAAAATCCCATGGACAGAGAGCTGGGCAGGCTACAGTCCTTGGGGTCACATAAGAGGCAGACACGACTTAGCAACTTAACAACAATAACAACAATGTTAGAGGATTTGAATCAGTTTTTAATCTATTTAATCTATTTAATCAGGTGAGAAAATAAATGTTTTCTCAACTTTAATTCAATTAAGGTAAGACATAAAATCTGAGTTCTAACTTGTTGTACAAGGTGGAAAGATAATTGGTTGATATAATGGCGATGAAAGTGTCTTGCAAACTACAACATCCCTTGAAAACTATAAGGATTTTCACATCTCTGAATTGTTTTAATTTAAAAAAATTTCTCAGTAAATAGAGTTATTCATACTAGCATTCTCTGCAATGTCTCATTATTTGCAAAATGAGAAATTCAAATAGAAAACCTGGCTGTAAAACTCCGTAATTCTTAGATACCTAATCCTTGGTGAGATATATGTCAACACACAATTATAAAGGAATTTAGATATGCTGATTTGTAAATCATCTTTCTGAAAAACAACTTTTTAATCAATCAGTGTATTTTCCAGGGATAATATTTGCATTTACTCATTTTTTCCAAAGCATCTATGATTATAGATAGAGGTAATTTACAAACATTGTATCCTCTACAACTCTCACTGACTGTACGAAGCATTATCCTCATTCTTCCATAGGAGGAAACTGGGGCTCAGAAAAGTGAGATTACTTTCCAAGTTCATACAGCTAGAGAGTGGCAGAGGCAAGAAGCAACAATGGATCTGTTTCTAAACCAGTGCTTCCTCCCTGGTCCCACAGTGTCAGTACTGCCTCTACCCAGTATATTACCAAGCCCCATCCTTACTGTCCAAAGCCCCAGGAAAAATGTGAAGGCATCTAGCAGGAAGATGTACAGTACCTGGTGTGGTTTGAATTTTTGAGAACTGAGAGATTCTCAGTTTGCACATATCACCTGACTCCCACAACAGATCACAAGTTCCACCAACGATCTTTGTCTGCTCCATTCACAATGTATCCCAAGGACCTGGGTGTTCTCGATTTCAAACATCTTATGGACGAGAACCAATAGTCAGTGAGTACAGCCTTGGGTCCGGTACTTTGCAAGGTACTGTGCTGATCCTCACAACACCCTAGTTAGGTGGGAATTATTCTGCCCATTTTATAGATAAGAAAACATGACTTAAAAGTATGCTAATTGTTCAGAATAGGTGGCAGATCCAGTTGTTATTCAATTAGTCATTCAAAATACTTATTGAGCATTCCAGGTCCTTGGGATACATTGTAAATGGAGCAGACAAAGATGGTTGGTGGAACTTGCATTCTGGTGTGGGAGTCAGGTGATAAGCACAAACCTTAATAAAAAGTCATATGGTAAGTTAAAAAGCCCTGTGTCCTATGGGGAAAAGAAGTAGAGCAGTGTGAAGGAGGATAGGAAGCGAAAGGGGAGAACTTGAAAATTGAATTTGTTTATTTATTTCTGGCTGTGCTAGGTCTTATTGTGGTGCCCCTCAGCATGTGGGATCTTACTTCCCCAGTTCAGTTCAGTTCAGTTGGTCAGTCGTGTCCGACTCTTTGTAACCCCATGGGACTGCAGCACGCCAAGCCTCCCTGTCCATCACCAACTCCCAGAGTTTACTCAAACTCATGTCCATTGAATCAGTGATGCCATCCAATCATCTCATCCTCTGTCGTCCCCTTCTCCTTCTGCCTTCAATCTTTCCCAGCATCAGGGTCTTTTCAAATGAGTCAGTTCTTTGCATCAGGTGGCCAAAGTATTGGAGTTTCAGTTTCAGCATCAGTCTTTCTAATGAATATTCAGGACTAATTTCCTTTAGGATCAACTGGTTGGATCTCCTTGCAGTCCAGGGACTCTCAAGAGTTTTCTCCAACACCACAGTTCAAAAGCATCAATTCTTCGGTGCTCAGCTTTCTTCATAGTCCAACTCTCATATCCATACATGATTATTGGAAAAACCATATCTTTGACTAGACAGACCTTTGTTGGCAAAGTAATGTCTCTGCTTATTAATAAACTGTGCAGGTTGGTCATAATTTTTCTTCCAAGGAGCATGTGTCTTTTAATTTCATGGCTGTAATCATCATCTGTAGTGATTTGGGAGCCCCAAAAAACAAAGTCTGTCATTGTTTCCCCTGTTTCCCTATCTATTTGCCATGAAGTGATAGGACTGGATCTTAGTTTCTGAATGTTGAGTTATAAGCCAACTTTTTCACTCTCCTCTTTCACTTTCATCAAGAGGCTCTTTAGTTCTTTGCTTTCTGCCATGAGTGTGGTGTCATCTGCATATCTGAGGTTATCGACAGAGTTTCCCAACCAGGGATTGAACCCGTGTTCCCTGCGTCGGAAAGGCAGATTCTTAGTGAGTGGTCCACCTGGAAAGTCCTTGGATTTTAAAATAGAATGGTTTTATGACAATATCTAGAGGTCGAGAAATTGATTCATCAAGGAAGAGTCTAAATTATGTTACAGGATCAGCAAAGTTAAGGTCTTCCTCAACTTTATAGTAACAGCTAGTGAAGTGTGCTCAGTCGTGTTTGACTCTTTGTGACCCTTTGGACTGTAGCCTGCCAGGCTTCTCTGTCCATGGGATTTTTCAAGCAAGAATACGGGAGGGGGGGAGTAACAGATAGTTGACTGGCAGGATTGGAGAGTCTTTCCTAAGCAGGCATATATTCCCTTACAGGCATGGGAATTTTGAGGAACCAGAGACACCACTCTCATACCCACCTTCATCATTACTAACTACCACACTGATCTTGAAGATTGCCTGGAATTTCTTCTTTGATTCAACAAACAACAATGTGAGAGGCCATCTGATGAACAACTGGAATGAGCATTTGCCTTGAAGCTGGGAAACCTGGAGTCTAATCCAAAGGGACTCATTAATGAAAATTTTCTTTCTTTACTCGATTGAGTTTCCTGTCTGACAAATGAGTGTTGGCACCTAAGGGCAACTCTGGCTCTAAGACTTGTGGCTACAAATTTCTGCTGAAAAATTTCTCAATGCCCTAGTTTAAAATCTTAATTTTGTTTTAATAGAGAGATTGAGGCTCAGTGAGACACATCCTTTCATATTTCCTGATGAAATATCAGCATCAAACTTTTCTTTTAAAACCACCCAGGAATGTTGACCTGCACACATGAAGATCCTGCCTTGTTTTGGGTGAATATTGGGAGCACATGCTCTGCTGTGGATTGGGCAGCCTAATAGCACTGCTAGTTCATTTTCAAGGGTAGCTCAAGGTGTTGGAATGTCTCTGCAAAGCCCCATATGGCTTGGGACTTGGTTACCTTAGCAATCACTTCTCTCCCCATGCAGAGTCAATTAATAGGCAATTAAAACTCTCAACTGCTCCAGCTAATGCATCCCAGATCGGAGAACCAGAAAATGAGAAGCAGGAGGTTTTCATTCCTTTTACCTCCTATCTTTATTTGGTTATATTTTAAAATTTCTAATATACCCTTGCCTGTGGAAACAGTCTCATTTAAGTCTTATAAGACAGAAATATACTTGGTTACTTTTACTTGTTATTTGGTTTGTATATTACTTATTGACTCCCCCCCCGAAAGTCTTTAATGGCATCCAGTCATTCAGGGAAACAAATATGAAATTTTCTGCCTAGCTTCCTCTAAACCCTCCTAATACAGTCCAACTCTTACCATCCAAACACATTTTCCATGCATCCTTTCGAACACTCATTATTTGCTTTCCTTCTACCCCTTTTCCCCCTCAGTCAAAATCTGCCCACTCTGTAAATTTCAGCTCAAAGCCAGTATCATGATCACTCCAGTTCTCAATTATGATTCTGAATGTTAGGTCTAACTAGACTTGGAATAATTTTATTTTTCATTTATTCATGCTAGTCGTCATCCTCAGTTTTTCTCTCCACGCGTAGATCACAACACCTGGAAGGCAGGACCCGTGTTTTATATTTCTCTTAATATCTTCAGACTCTACCTAGTACAGTGATAGTCATCACTGAGGGCCCCTTAGGAGGGAGTTTAGAAATTGTTGCTATTATACAGTTTGACACAATTGGTCATTTGGATATTTTGAATAATACGCTTAGTCATGTAATTGTAGAACTTTAAAGCATTAGAGACATTAAAGATTAATATACCCAAATTTTAATTTTACAGATGAAAACATCCAAGATTTACATGGAAGTGCTGAGCTGCCCAAAGTTAAACTATAAGTACATGTAAAATTTGAGTCTAATCTCAATTGTTGTATCTTGCAGTCCATGCTCCTTCTGAAATCTCCCCACTATGACATTTTTGATAGATGATGTTCTTCTGAATGAGGCTCTCCCATGGGCATAGCCAGGGTTGTCTACAGGCCTAGAGAGAGCAATAGAGCAACATCTATCTCTGCGGCTCCACAATGACGTCATAATGCAAGGGAGAGTCACGTTCATTTATCACCTTGCCTCCTCTTTGATTTCTGAAAAGTTGTAAATGTCAGTACTTTAAATGTTGCTGGTATCAAGCCACCAGGGACTCTCTGGTGGCTCAGCTGGTAAAGAGTTGGCCTACAATGAAGGAGACCTGGGTTCGACTCCTGGGTGGGGCAAGTCCCCTGGAGAAGGGAGGGGCAACCCATTTCAGTATTCTTGCCTGGGAGATATCATGGATTGAGGAGCCTGGTGGGCTACAGTCCGTGGGGTTACAAAGAGTCAGATATGACTGAAGTGACTAACACACACACAGTATTAAGAGACTCGCATAAAACTGTCACTCTGTGCACATTGCTATCTAAAACTGCTGTCTTTTGACCACCGTTCAATAGTACATTTACGAGTCCACATTGATAAAATTCTACTTGATGCTGTCAGATAAGTTGGAAAGGTTTAGATCAGGTCAAACCTGGTGCTTACCTTTCTTTCATATAACACTTTCAAAGCACAGAGGCAAAGTAGAGAAGTAGAATGGCTGGGACAGGGAGGTGGAGAGAGGGAATTTGTGGTAGCAGGCAAGGGGAGCCCTGGGGATCAATCACAGAGCTGCGATGGCAGACCCAGCAGCGGTGGGGTGGTCACAGCCTGAGTAGATAAATGGACTCTGAAAGTAGTTGGGGGTGGGGAGAGGTGAGGAGGAGAGTAGAATCTCGTGATACAGGTCCAGAGACAGTTTGGGAGGCGGGCAGAACAAGCAATCGCTTTTGTGTAGCCTCCATTCTCCACAACTGGAGAAAGCCCGGTGCAGCGGGAAGACCCAGTGCAACTGCCCCCAAGAAAGTGGCGGGGTTGAAGGCTGAGTGTGAGAGGAAGGAAAGATGGAGGGGGGAGGGAAGGAGGGGAAAGGGAAGAGGGAAGCGGTTTTTTTTTTTAGCGTACAATGAGCTGGTTTCTGGTAGGCACTTTCACATACCTTCTTTCATTCCAGAGAGGGAGAAAATGCAGTGCTGAGGGACAGAAAGGACACGAAGAGGCTCCCCACTGGCTGCTCCAGGGTGTCTGTGACTGTGACACAAAGTTCTCATTGCCCCGCCATCTCTGCTGGATGACTACAGTTGTTCTAAAAGTAGGAAATGTAACCGACAACCTAATTGTACCTGGAATGAAATTTTAAAGACTGCTTGTAAATCACTCAGCAAAGCATAAGTAAAAAATTCCAAGTGTTTTGAGAATAAAATAAATCTTAAATATTTTAAAGTGACTCTGTACCTGTTTCCGGAGAAGGCAATGGCACCCCACTCCAGTACTCTTGCCTGGAAAATCCCACGGATGGAGGAGCCTGGTGGGCTGCAGTCCATGGGTCGCTAAGAGTCAGACATGACTGAACGACTTCACTTTCACTTTCATGCATTGGAAAAGGAAATGGCAACCCACTCCAGTGTTCTTGCCTGGAGAATCCCAGGGATAGGGGAGCCTGGTGGGCTGCTGTCTCTGGGGTCGCACAGAGTCGGACACGACTGACGCAACTTAGCAGCAGCAGTACCTGTTTAACCATCTGTAAAAGGGAATAGTAATATCCCTTTATTTTAGTATAAGGTTAATACACTTATATGATTGGGGATGATATTAGAGGATAATAGTAGTACCTGTATAATATTGTTACGAGGAATAAGTATGTTACTATTTGCAAAGTGCCTGGTATGTTGTCCTAAATAATGTTTGTTGAATAAATAAAAATGAAACAGCAGTAGACTCACAAATTGTTAGCACTGGAAGAGAACATAGTACGAGGGGCCAAAGCATTCCTCTTAAACAAGGTTTTTTTTAATTGGTGAATATTTGCTTTACAGTGTTGTGTTTGTTTCTGCTACACAACGGTGTGCATCAGCTATAAGTATACCTGTGTCTCCTGCGTCGTGACCCTGCCTCCCAACCCCACGCCTCTAGGTTGTCACAAAGCACTGTGTTGAGCTCCCTGCATCATACAGCAACTGCCCACTAGCCATCTGTTTCACATATAGTAATGAATGTTTCCTTGCTATTCTCTCAGTCCATCTCACCCTCTCCTTACCCTGCTGTGTCCACAGATCTTTTCTCTATGTCTGGGTTTCTATTCCTGCCCTGCAAATAGCTTAGTCAATACCATTTTTCTAGTTTCCATATATATGTGTTAATAAATAATATTTGTTTTTCTCGTTCTGACTTACTTCATTCTGTATAACAGGCTCTAGGTTCATCCACCTCACTAAAACTGACTCAAATTTGTTCTTTTTTTTATGGTTGAGTAATATTTCACTGTACATAGGCACCATAACTTCTTTATCCATTCATCTGCTGATGAACATCGAGGTTGATTCTATTGTCTGGCTATTGTAAATAGTGCAGAGCATTCCTTTTAAAAGATGCAGTTGGGTTTCAAAAAGGGGAAGTGACTCACCTGTAGCTTTCATAGTTAAATCAATGGCAGAGAGAGTAGGAATGAAGCCTTCTGATTTCCATCCAAGTGTCCTTTTTAGTAAGAACTGCATGATAAGCGGCAATATAGTGCAGGTTTGACAAACACTAATGTTTAAGCAGACTATTAGCTCCTGCAGGGCTCTGTCTTAGCATTCACAGTGATAGTCTGGACTTCCCGTATGCGGTAGAATTCTATAAATGTTCACTAAACTTAGCTATTCCAAGGGATTATTTCACATTTGAGTCACCACTCGTCAAGTCTTAGAACTGATAAAATAGAAATAATTCGAATGAAGCAGAAACTTTTCGGGTGTGGCAATTTTTCTAGCCCCTTTCAAATGTGTGTAAAATCCATAGCCCAGCACAACCCAGCACTCAATACATGCTAGCTATTATTTTTAGGCACTTGCTTACAAGGCCAAGATATGATGGTATAACTTGGCCATCANTGGAGGGGGGAGGGAAGGAGGGGAAAGGGAAGAGGGAAGCGGTTTTTTTTTTTAGCGTACAATGAGCTGGTTTCTGGTAGGCACTTTCACATACCTTCTTTCATTCCAGAGAGGGAGAAAATGCAGTGCTGAGGGACAGAAAGGACACGAAGAGGCTCCCCACTGGCTGCTCCAGGGTGTCTGTGACTGTGACACAAAGTTCTCATTGCCCCGCCATCTCTGCTGGATGACTACAGTTGTTCTAAAAGTAGGAAATGTAACCGACAACCTAATTGTACCTGGAATGAAATTTTAAAGACTGCTTGTAAATCACTCAGCAAAGCATAAGTAAAAAATTCCAAGTGTTTTGAGAATAAAATAAATCTTAAATATTTTAAAGTGACTCTGTACCTGTTTCCGGAGAAGGCAATGGCACCCCACTCCAGTACTCTTGCCTGGAAAATCCCACGGATGGAGGAGCCTGGTGGGCTGCAGTCCATGGGTCGCTAAGAGTCAGACATGACTGAACGACTTCACTTTCACTTTCATGCATTGGAAAAGGAAATGGCAACCCACTCCAGTGTTCTTGCCTGGAGAATCCCAGGGATAGGGGAGCCTGGTGGGCTGCTGTCTCTGGGGTCGCACAGAGTCGGACACGACTGACGCAACTTAGCAGCAGCAGTACCTGTTTAACCATCTGTAAAAGGGAATAGTAATATCCCTTTATTTTAGTATAAGGTTAATACACTTATATGATTGGGGATGATATTAGAGGATAATAGTAGTACCTGTATAATATTGTTACGAGGAATAAGTATGTTACTATTTGCAAAGTGCCTGGTATGTTGTCCTAAATAATGTTTGTTGAATAAATAAAAATGAAACAGCAGTAGACTCACAAATTGTTAGCACTGGAAGAGAACATAGTACGAGGGGCCAAAGCATTCCTCTTAAACAAGGTTTTTTTTAATTGGTGAATATTTGCTTTACAGTGTTGTGTTTGTTTCTGCTACACAACGGTGTGCATCAGCTATAAGTATACCTGTGTCTCCTGCGTCGTGACCCTGCCTCCCAACCCCACGCCTCTAGGTTGTCACAAAGCACTGTGTTGAGCTCCCTGCATCATACAGCAACTGCCCACTAGCCATCTGTTTCACATATAGTAATGAATGTTTCCTTGCTATTCTCTCAGTCCATCTCACCCTCTCCTTACCCTGCTGTGTCCACAGATCTTTTCTCTATGTCTGGGTTTCTATTCCTGCCCTGCAAATAGCTTAGTCAATACCATTTTTCTAGTTTCCATATATATGTGTTAATAAATAATATTTGTTTTTCTCGTTCTGACTTACTTCATTCTGTATAACAGGCTCTAGGTTCATCCACCTCACTAAAACTGACTCAAATTTGTTCTTTTTTTTATGGTTGAGTAATATTTCACTGTACATAGGCACCATAACTTCTTTATCCATTCATCTGCTGATGAACATCGAGGTTGATTCTATTGTCTGGCTATTGTAAATAGTGCAGAGCATTCCTTTTAAAAGATGCAGTTGGGTTTCAAAAAGGGGAAGTGACTCACCTGTAGCTTTCATAGTTAAATCAATGGCAGAGAGAGTAGGAATGAAGCCTTCTGATTTCCATCCAAGTGTCCTTTTTAGTAAGAACTGCATGATAAGCGGCAATATAGTGCAGGTTTGACAAACACTAACTAATGTTTAAGCAGACTATTAGCTCCTGCAGGGCTCTGTCTTAGCATTCACAGTGATAGTCTGGACTTCCCGTATGCGGTAGAATTCTATAAATGTTCACTAAACTTAGCTATTCCAAGGGATTATTTCACATTTGAGTCACCACTCGTCAAGTCTTAGAACTGATAAAATAGAAATAATTCGAATGAAGCAGAAACTTTTCGGGTGTGGCAATTTTTCTAGCCCCTTTCAAATGTGTGTAAAATCCATAGCCCAGCACAACCCAGCACTCAATACATGCTAGCTATTATTTTTAGGCACTTGCTTACAAGGCCAAGATATGATGGTATAACTTGGCCATCAGAACAGACGCCCTGCCAAGTCTGATTCTCTTTCCTTTACAGGTGTTGGCAGAGAGCAGTTGCCAGTGGGGGAGAGGGGAATGTCTAACATGGCAGAAAGGGGTGCAGGGAGGGAATAAACTGTTGCCCAAATGTTGGTCACTGTTCTATTTAACAGTAATTGATTACTTTGAATGCAATGAAAGGTAATCAGTCCTCTAGATTTCTCAATCCAGATCGTCCTCTACCCCCTTTAAGGTTTTAAGATGTTTGCTTCCTGTCAGGACTATTTTTATTTAATGGGATCCTGTAGGGGGTTTTCACGTACTTTTCCTGTTGACTTTTCTTCCTGTTTCTCAAAAACAGGAATTAACAGATAAAGATGAACAATCATAAGGCACTTTGTAATGACCTTTACAAATTCTTATTAAATCTTTCAAGGTTTCCAACCTTGCCAAGCCCTCATCACACAATACAGAGTGGACAAATGAGAGGAAACCAGAAGGGGCTCTGTGACATTTGGGCTGCTACAAAAATTTGCTCTTGTGTGGTTTGGACCCTTCAGCACTATTATTTCCTTCACAGGAGGCATTTTCGTCTTGATTCTGGCATTCAACTCTTTGGCATCTGTCTTATCTTACCTCTTGGGTAAAAAACGATTCCATTTTCTAGATGTTTTTTGATCTTAGACAATGTCTCTTAGCCTCTCTGAGCCTCAGCTTCCTGTGATAAATGTAGGACATGTTCTGTGATGAGGAAATTAGGAGACAAGGGGTAATGGGAGGGAAAATGAAGGCCAGAAGGCAGAGAAGATATTAGCATTAATGGCTCCACCAGGAGCTTCTGAGGATCGCCAAGTCCTTGCAATCAGTCTGGCTCGTCCACTCACCAGATCTAAGGTGAATTACTTCACTCACGCCTATTCCTAATCATAATTCTTGACTTCAGTATCTCATATACATTTCGCTCTCTGATTTAACCTACCCTGGGGACTACTCTGAAACTCCTCTCTCCTCATTTCTTCTCTGTTGATATTCACTTTCAAGGTGATATCATTCAGTTTCAGGGCTTTAAGCACCATCTATGAACTGACAATTCCAAAATCTCTATCTCCAGCAGAGTCTCCCACATGAACTCAGTGTTCATTTAGCCAACTGCCTCTCAATGTCCACTTGGATGTCTGAACAGCATCTCAGGCTTAATGTGTCCTCAACTGGACTCTTAGTTCCCTTCACCTCACTGACCTGCCTCTCTTCTGCTGCTAAGTCACTTCAGTCGTGTCCAACTCTGTGCGACCCCATAGACGGCAGCCTACCAGGCTCCCCCGTCCCCAGGATTCTCCAGGCAAGAACACTGGAGTGGGTAGCCATTTCCTTCTCCAGTGCATGAAAGTGAAAAGTGAAAGGGAAGTCACTCAGTCGTATCCAACTCTTTAGCGACCCCATGGACTGCAGCCCACCAGGCTCCTCCGTCCATGGGATTTTCCAGGCAAGAGCACTGGAGTGGGGTGCCGTTGCCTTCTCCGAAGCATGAAAGTGAAAAGTGAAAGGGAAGTTGCTCAGTCGTGTCCGACTCTTAGCGACCCCATGGACTGCAGCCCACCAGGCTCCTCCGTCCATGGGATTTTCCAGGCAAGAGTACTGGAGTGGGCTGCCGTTGCCTTCTCCATGCCTCTCTTCTAGTCTTGCCCATGATAGTACATGCCAGCTCTGCCTTTCTAGTTGCTCATGGTTAAGTCTCCTCCTTTCTCTTCCCTCATATCCAATCAATTGGCACAACTTGTCAGTTCTTTTTTCAAAATAAGTCCAAAATTTGACTGCCTGCTCTCTACCATTCTGCTTTCCTAGCACCTTCTCAACACAATAGACAGGTGTGAGATTCTGTTACTTCTAGTCTTTAAACCTTTGAATGGATTTCCATTTGACTCAGGTGTGTTACTCACTCAGTCATGTGTGACTCTTGACGACCCCACAGGCTGTAGTCTGCCAGGCTCCTCTGTCCATGGGATTTTCCAGGCAAGAATACTGGAGTGGATTGCCACTTCCTTCTCCAGGGGATCTNAACCTTTGAATGGATTTCCATTTGACTCAGGTGTGTTACTCACTCAGTCATGTGTGACTCTTGACGACCCCACAGGCTGTAGTCTGCCAGGCTCCTCTGTCCATGGGATTTTCCAGGCAAGAATACTGGAGTGGATTGCCACTTCCTTCTCCAGGGGATCTTTTTGACCCAGGGATCAAATCTGGGTCTCCCACATTGCAGGCAGGTTCTTTACCATCTGAGTCACCAGGGAAGCCCATTTCACTCAGAGTAAAAGCCAAAGTCCTCAAAGTGCCCAAGGCCATGCATCATCTGACTACTCTCACCTCAGGGACATCATCTCTTGACACTCTTTCTGTTATTCTCTGATAGAGTCATTTCAACCTCTTGGCTATTTCTCGAACACTCAAGGCACATCTCAGCCTGAGGGATGTTTTTCCTTCAGTGTTTGTTTTTTTTTTTTGCACTTGCTGTATTTCTGCCAGGAAAGCTCTTACCTCATAGCCTCATGACTTGCTCTACTTCTCCAAAATTCAACTCAAATATTCTCTTCTAAATGAGGCCTTCCCCATCAATGCTTCATAAAATTGTATGTATGTGCACATATACTCACCCCCATCCTTATTCCTAACTATTTTATTTTTCCCATGGCACTTTCCCCTATCTGATGCACAGTATATTTCCTTATTTATACCGTTTTCTGTCCTTTTTGCTTATTTTGCTCACTGCTATATCCCTATTATCTGAGATAGGAGGTAGAAAGCAGCAGTGTTCAATAAATATTTAATGAATAAATGAATGGACAGGGCTGCTGTGAATGTTAAATTAATTCCTGAGTCTGTTCTGGAATCAATAATATTTTATCTAAGCATATCTCAGATTTTCCTGGAGTGCCCTCCACATCCTGATAGTTACTCTGGGAGCAGCTGTGTTATACAGTGTGGTTCTGATTCCCTGGCTTCTGTTGATGGTCTAAGGATGGATATTCTGGGCTGATTGTTTCTTCCTTAGGAATTTGGTACTGGGATCAAGGGACCAGGCCATTTACTGACTCTATAACATAACTTTCCACAGCTGTTGCAGATCTTGTTTTCAGCCTAGAGGACCAGATGCAGAGGTGTCTATTAAAAAGAATAAAACAACGATGAGAGGGAAACAGAGGTGGCAGATGGCAAGAGAAGCTCTTCTGTGCACTAGTCCCCACCACCAGGTGTTCCTCAGGCCCAAACAGATCCCTAAACTTCCTGCTACATTAAGGAAAACACCCTCTCAATGTCTGCCCATGTAATAGGTGGTTAATAAGTACAAACTGACTGTGAATCGTGAGTGGGAGCAATTGTAACTACATCTGTTTTACCTTTAAATCTTCACAACAAGTCAAATCAAGCTAAGGTGTAAAAGTAAATATGGACTTCCCTGGTGGTTCAGAGGTTAAGAATCATCCTGCCAATGCAGGGGACATGGGTTTGGTCCCTGGTCTGGGAAGATTCCACATGCTGTGGGGCATGAAACCTGCAAGCTGCAGCTACTGAAGCTTGTGAATACTAGAGCTTGTGCCCAGCAACAAGAGAAGTTGCTGCAATGTAAAGCCCGCACACTGCAACTAGAAAGTAGCCCCTCCTCCCTTGCTCCAGCTAGAGAAAACCCAGCACAAACAAACAGCCTGCACAGCCAAAAATAAATAAGTAAAAATGTTTTATGGACATTTGTCATTGCATCTAATCAGACAGAGAAGGGACTCTGTCCTTTGTCTTGGAAGGCAGCCTGAATCACTGGAAAGACAGTTGGTCCCCAAATAGGAAACCTGAGTTCTGATCCAGCTGTGAACTTGGGCTGGTTACTGTCCCACTCTACAGCCTTGCTTTCTCATCTGGAGAACAAAAGGGGCTGCATGAGGTGGGCTGCAGTCTATTTTTCAGGCCTAGGTTTTACGAATAGAAGTTGGAGTCCTAAATGATTTCAGGCACTCTGTGGAGACATATTCTTTTCCTATTGATACACACTTCAGATGTTTCAACTACTTATTTTTGTGTGTGTGTGACTGGAACATATCTGAAGCCCTGCAACTGTGGGCGAGTTTTTCAGTTCACATATCTTGAGAGAGGGAGCATGTCTTCTACTACAGACATTGAAAAATCCAAATATTCACTTTCCCATTTCTCCTGGGCCTAGAACTAGGTCACTGATAGAAGCAACGACCATTTATCCCATCTACGGAGACCAAATTGGGAGCTTGTGACTCCCTTGGTTCAGGTCCAGCCGTGGGTCTGTTCCAGAGGCAGGTGATGGCAGCAGCTGCTAAAGCTTCCAGGGTTGACCAGTGTAATCTCCTGTGTCAGGGCTGAAGAGAATGGTGGTGCCCGCTTGGCAGCCAGTAGTCACAGAGGCATTGTGGGGACCGCAGGGCATCAGATGGGTAACTTGATGGCTGTGGTTCTGGCTGGTCCCAGGCCCCACACTCCCTCTTGCTTCTTCTGGCTTCCTTTGATTCTGTGAGGTTCTCACTAGCCTTTGCATGAGCTCCTTTTTAACGTAAATCTGTCACAGGTGGTGCCCCACCCCCCAACTCTGCCAATAAGAACCTTAAGTGGAAAAGCTAGACTAAAGGGGAAATCAGGAGAGTCCTAAGTCCTAACTTCTCAGTGTGGTTAAGGTGAGTAAACAAATGTAGTCAAAGGCTCTCTCTGACTTCTGCTCTGTGATTTTCACAGAAGGAATTTAAGTTTCATTTCTGGAACAGTAAAACCAGAGAGGAACTGAGAGATTATTTCATCCAAGTTTCTCACTTTTTCCCCCGGAAGATCAAACCCAGTTATAATGGGAAAGAACTTGTACAGAATCACACAATGAGGTCCAGAAGTGGAACCCATCTTTGTCTGACACGCTTCAAGATTTTTCTTACCACCCAAATTGCCTCCAGTTGGTTCACATATCCTTTTGTTTACATTTTTTTTTTCCCATTTGAATCTGTCTTTTGCACCAATCCCACCACCAATATTCCTATCTTTGCAGGTGGCACTTGTCTAGTAAAGGCATTTTGCCTTCAGGTTTCATGAAAAAGTCAGTTTCCTCCGGCAAGCCTCAAGGATGCAAGGCGTGAGTGAGGCCCCCTACTCTTAGTAACACTGAGGCCCCTCCTCACGGATTCGTGATTACTTTGGCCTCAGCACTGTCATTATTTTTTTTTTTTAATTTCAACATTTTAAAATTCAGATTTTTATTTATTTAAACTATCATTGGTTTACAGTGTTGTGTTAGTTTCAGGCGTAGGTATATAGACGTAGACGCAAAGACATGGAAAACAAACTCATGGTTACCAAAGGGGAAAGGGAGAGGGAGGGGTAAAGTAGGCATTTGGGATTAACAGATACACACTACTGTATGTAAACTAGATAAGCAACAAGGGCCTACTGTACAGTACAGAGAACGCTACTGAATATCTTGTAATAATCTATAAGGGAAGATAATGTATACACACACACGCATACATATGTAACTGAATACTATCATTATTTAAATGCAGAGGAGAAGATCTGCAAACTGAGAGCCCTTCGAGGAAAAACACAGAGTCATCAAAATTCCCTAGCTGTGCCTAGAGTTATGTTCCTTGGCTGCTCCTTCAGAAATGCCAGCCCCGTCTGCTCTTCTGAGGGGAAGGGAAGGAACATTCTTAATAAGACAGCAGTGAAATTATTACCTGTGAAGCCACGAGGGGAAAGAGCTCAAAGTTAGATTCAGACATATGCAGGCAGGCAAGATACAATTTCTTGCAGTAATTTAGACTCTGAGCCTACTTGAGGAAAGCTGTCCTCATCCATCTGGCCCAATTTCATCTGTGTTCATTACCTAATCAGCATTGCACTCTGAGATGTATTATACTGGAAATAATAAAAACATCAATACCTTTCTATTTCTGAGTCAGTAGTGTTTCTGTGTCATTTATTTTAAAGAGTTCTGTAAAACAGGCAGGGTAGGAATTATCCTCCTTTTAATGTTCCATTCATCAATTCAACAAATAGATTTTGAGTTCCTAGAACCTGCACGTACTCTTCTTGGCACAGGAGTACAGAAAAATATGATAAGGTTCCTGCCCTCAGAGAGTTTATATGCTGTTAAAAATGGTAACTTTTATACTGTGTATATTTTACCATAAAAAAGTTTGATCTAATATGCATGTACTTTTAAAAAAGTTTATATGCTGTAGGAAATAGACAGTAGGTAAGCAATAAAAATTGATAATTACAGATTGTGATGAACTTTTAGGAAAGGAAAAGTGAAGGTATGTAATAGTATTTGGAGCTGCAATAGTAGAAAATGGGGAAGTGACTTCATCTATGAGGATCTAGGAAGGCTTCTCTGAGGTGGTGACCTGAAATGAAAGGATGGGTCAGTTATGTGAAAGGTAAATTATCTAAGACAGAGGAAACTATAGGTTCAAAAGCACTGAGGCAGGAATGAGGCCGATGCGTGTTATTTAGTTTCCAAATACCTGGAGAATTTCCAGAATTTTATGTTATTGATTTTTAATTGAATTACAATGTAGACAACACACTTTCTATGATTAAACTATAATTGCAGGTGTGTCTATTTCTTTTTGTAGTTCTATCAGTTTTTCAGCTCTGCTATAGGTTGGTCCCTTTATCATTGTGAAGTGATCTTTTTTATCCCTGGTAATATTCTTTGCTTTGAAATCTTCTTGGTCTCCTATTAATCAATCCACACTATCTTTTTTATTTTTCCTCCATTTAATGTTGCCATGGTTTATCTTTTCCATGCTTTTATTTTCAATGTATTTACGTTTCCATTTTGTTCCTTGCATGCAACATATGTTTGGGTCTTGTTAGACAGCAATTTCTGACTTCTAGTTGGGTTGTTTAGATTGTTTACATTTAATATGATATTGACATGTTTGGATTTAAATCTACCTTGCTATTTCATGTCTATTTGTCCTGTCTGTTCTTTGTTTCTGTTCTCTTCCCTTTCTGTCTTCTTCTGGGTTACATGAATATTTTTAAGATTCCATTTTACTATATGATTTCTTGCCAAATTAGTTATAACTTGTCATTTTATTTAATGGCTTCTTTAGGGTTTATAGTATTTATCTTAAACTTTCTCTGGCTTATCTTCAAATGATATTATATTTTTTCCTAGCAGATACCAAACTTTATAAAAGTATACCTCCATTTCTCCCCTCTTGGCCTTTGTGCTACTGTTGTCATACATTTAATTTCTGCATATCTTATAGGTCCCACAGTTTGTTATTATTTTTGCTTTAAAATGTGAATTATCTTTACAGAGATTCACTGCCTTGTCAGTGAAACTTGGAGGCAGCTGACTCTTCAAGCACACTGGGAATTGTTAATAACTTGGTATTGTAGAAGCAGTAAAAGGACATCATCCCTCCTGATAATTACTGAGCTCTTCATAATTTGCTGCATCATTTTATGTCCCTTCTCTTTGTTGAAATACATGGTTTATAAAATACAATGCACATGGAAAAGCTTTCAGCTTTCCTTCAGCATCAGAGTGTTGGAAACTCCAAGAGGAGGTGATGAGATACTCTGGCCATTCATTACCTCCTTAGCTCTTGGCATTGTTATTATACCCTGGGAGTTCCAAGATTTTGGCAACCTCTGGATTTTGTTGTCTGAGGTGCAGGTGTTGTAGACAACCCAACAGATGACCATTATGAGCCTGGCAGCCACAGACCAGCTTCTGGAGAGGAGAGAAGATACAGTCACTCTGACTCTCATCATAGGCCTTGATACAAAATGGGAAGCTGGCACAGAAGGCTGATTTAAGTGAGCCATGCACCTGGTGCCATCTTTTCTACATTTGCCAGCTGTTTTTTCTTGGCTGGCATCATCAGAAAAGCTTGCTCCGATCCCATCACACACACAGAGCTATACAGACATGGTGAGGCTCTGGCACAAGTAACACACCTCAGTTGGCATGGGCGTAGGTCAGAGTGCCCTTTCCCAGTCTTACATGCACAATGAAAGTCATCAGGATCTGGCTGACAATTCTAATACCATAGTTTCTAAAGAGGATGCCTATAGCTATATAGACACTGACTAATGAGGAGCATAGTTGAAGCTGAAAGAGAAGCTACACCAAACCCAGTTAACATTGCAAGGCATCATGCCAGGAGCTAAGAGCAGATCAAAGAAATATGATCCATGTGCTCATCCTCAAGGTATTCAGTCTGAATGGTGAGATAGGACATAAAGAGCAAAAGATGATCAAGAGATAAATGATAACATTGAAATTAATGACTTAATGAGGCAACACAATCCTTGCCAGTGAAAATTATAGATGGGTGAATTTATGGAGATCAGAGCAAATACAGACTAGCTCTATCTTGGTGGTTTTTAGAAGGCAGAGATAGGTTTATTTCTAAATGGGATTAAGTCTTCAGAAATGGTCAGTGAGTTCAGAAACAGTGAACCAAATTGATGGAGATGAAATCATGTATATAGGATGAGAAAACATGTGTTTGAGGCAGAGGAGGCTAAGGGAGCTAAGGGTGGCCATATTGGTTTTGGTACCTGAGACATTATCGGGGTACCACAGGTGTGAAAAGCTTGAGTTCTGAAGCTCTGTCCCTGACTGGCTGATGTAATCTTGGCCAATTTATTTCACTCTTTAAATCCAAGTTTCTATAAAATATCTGTAAAATAGGGTGAATAATATTACTAAATTCTTTCAAAGTGTTAAGTGAATTTATCCACAGTCTATAAGTACAGAGTGTCTGAAAAAGAGTAAATATTTTGCAAATATTGGCTAATAATGGTGGCTGTGTCAATGGTAGTAAAATCTGTTGGGACCATACCTTAAAACGAAGCTTATGAACTGCAAGGTCTTAGCAATATCTGCTTCTTTTTCTTTAAAAAAAATTGGGGTATAATTGTTTTACAACGATGTGTTAGTTTCTGCTGTATAAGAAGTGAATCAGCTACACAAATACACCACATTTTCTTTTCACACCAGGCACTCGAAGCTGAAAGATTGGAAAACTAGTTAGTGACAGTGCATGTGGGCCAACCGAGGGGCTCTGATCCTCCGTCTTATGCCTCCTCCCCACCGCACTGCATTACGGCCTATACTTAAAGAGACAGGCATGGTTAATGTGGCCAGCTGGAAGGGGGCAGATATGAACTCAATTCACCTTAATTTGTTATCAATCTTTTGATTCTGGGTAAACTGTGATATTCTGTTCAGGGTTCTTTATGCAGTTGCCAGCGTCTGATAACCAGCTGGAGGGGCAGCACTGAAAGTCAGGCATTTGACAGTGAAAATCTCCTGGTACATCCCACAAAGTTCTGGCAGGCAGCCCACACCTCGGCCAGGGCCAAGCACTCCCTGGCCATGCGTCTGGTCAGCAGAAAGTGATTAATTTTTGTTATGTATTTGAAGAAAGCCAGAGAATCACAGAGCTTTGATGAACATATTTAATTGGGGCTTTCTCTCAGGAGCAGAGAACATGTCCTCTTGATGTCTGCTGTATGAAGAGGGAAGGTGATATTCCTAATGACCTGAGCACAGCAGGGCTCCGTTTTCACCACAGAGGACAGAGCTGTGNCACAGAGCTTTGATGAACATATTTAATTGGGGCTTTCTCTCAGGAGCAGAGAACATGTCCTCTTGATGTCTGCTGTATGAAGAGGGAAGGTGATATTCCTAATGACCTGAGCACAGCAGGGCTCCGTTTTCACCACAGAGGACAGAGCTGTGGGCCAGTGCCAGGCTGTCAGGAGGAGACATTTCCAAGAGAAAGGTTGCCTGAGGAAGAAGGGCCCTATCCTTCTGAAGGTGGAGAGAGAAGCACAATTAGGACAGCTTTTCTTGGAGCCAAGATGTATGTATTACTTACGTATGAGCCAGGTTGCATTACTTGAGTATCATGTATGTTTTCCAAGTGACCAAAAAGATCTCTTTTTGTTCTTTGGATCCCATTTGTTCTCAGCTTAGGTTGGTATGCTTGGGTCAAGGAGAAATGGCAGATCTAATACATTCAATTCCAGGAATGTTTATTGGGTACATACTACACAAAAGGCTAGGAAAGTGTTTGAAAATTCTGCATAAAGGTGAAATTGACAGTCCTTGGCTAATAGAAATTCACGATCTGCTGAAAAGGCCACATAGTGGAAAGTAATACGAGCTTCTTGAGACAGCTGTTCTGCTCATAGTGGCTCTAGATTCTTTATTTAGAGCCCCTCATGCCCAGGGGAAGAGGTCTCAAGTGGAGTTACACGAAGCAGGTAACCTTCCATCTCTCAAAAATTGGTCCATGGGTGGACACTGGACCCAAGCTGGGCCCATGTATTCTCTCCCTGTCTGTATGTCTCTCTGTCTCATTTAAAGCTAACGACAATAAAGATAGAGACTGGTCACTGCAATCACATTGTATTAGTGGCAGTACTCTAGACAGAATGTCCATGAACCCCAGAAGTTTCTTCATTTTCCAAAGTCAACCCTTCCTTAAGTTCTGAAAGTCTTTTGCCAGTCTTCCTAATAATTTTCATTTACCTTAATTAGTTTGAATTGGTTTTCTTTTGCCTGCAAAGAGGCCCAATTCATTTAAGTTCTAGATATCCTCACAGAGCAGAGCTCAGAAATGGCAAAGATGTTGTGCCTTTATGTACTTCTCTGTAACTGTGGAATCCTAACTTGGGGGTCAGAAATGATTTTTTTTGGTTCTAGTCCTAATAAAAATCCAGATGACCTTGGTCATATTATTCTCTTTAAGTCTTAGTGTCAATATACATAAGTTATAGAGAAGAGACTTAATCTTCAAGACCTTTTCAACTCTATGACCATTGACTGGTAGAAGTCATAGCTTATGATATCCATGTGCACAAACAATAGTGAAATAGGCCCAGTGTCCCAAAGAACGTAGAAGAGCACTATGTTATACTCAAGAGTTCAGGAGNGTTATAGAGAAGAGACTTAATCTTCAAGACCTTTTCAACTCTATGACCATTGACTGGTAGAAGTCATAGCTTATGATATCCATGTGCACAAACAATAGTGAAATAGGCCCAGTGTCCCAAAGAACGTAGAAGAGCACTATGTTATACTCAAGAGTTCAGGAGCCCGACTAAAATAGAGTCCCTGCCAGCTGGAGGTTTTCTATTGTTAACTCTCCCAACAGATGATTTCTGTCCATCTCCTTTTAGTAGATATGCCTGATAGTTTTTCAGTCAAAGAGAGAATTGGCGGAAATAATTATTGATGGTAATATTAATAATATCTAAATACTTTGAGAGCTTAATGTCACCACTGAACTGAGTGTATGGCTTTATGATACCATTTAATTTTCTCAACACAGTAAGGGAGTGGCTATTCTTTACACATTTTATGGGTGAAGAAATTGAGGCTTACAGAATAATTTAACCCAGGTTACACTTCACTTCAGCTCTCAACATCCATGATCTTAATATGCTCCAGTGAACTACTTCAGGATGATACTCACGTCAGATTTAGTATTTATATTAATATTAGTGTTAATATACTTGCATGCTAAGTTGCTTCAGTCATGTCCGATCCTTTGCGACCCTAGGAACTGCAGCCCACCAGGCTCATGGGATCCTCTAGGCAAAAATACTGGAAGGAGTTGCCATTTCTTTCTCCAGGGGATCTTTTGAGGATGGAACATGGGTCTCCTGTAGCTCCTGCATTGCAGGTGGATTCTTTACCACTGAGCTACCTGGGAAGCTCCATTAATGTACTTAATATTTATCAAGTATTCATAATGTGTGATGAGGTAGGCTACGAGTTTATAACTTAAGGTAAACTTTTGGAACCTAGGTAGGGAGACAGACTTTGGACTTGGGCTTAAGAATTTTCTGACTTTTGAAGCCATCCAAAAAAACAAAAGCTGGTCACAGCAATCAGAGCAGAAAAAGAAATAAAAGGAATCCAAATTGGAAAAGAAGAAGTAAAACTCTNGGTGGCTCCTCTCAGCTGTTCCTGTGCCAGCGCAGCCTGGCACTCTCGGCTGCTGCCCCTGACCTTGGAAGCGGGGTGGCTCCTTTCAGCTGGTGCTGCACCGTCACAGCCCGGGACTCTCAGCTGCTGTCTCTGTCCTCTGACGTGGGGTAGCTCCTCTCAGCCATGCTGAGTGTGCCGGCCCACCCGGCCGTTGCCGTCGCTTGCACTGAGTGCGCCCCACCTGGCTGTCACCGCCGCTTGCGCTGAGTGCCTACAAATTTCTAATAACAGAATGTTTATTTCTGTAGTGACATTTGTTTAATAAATGCCAAAACATGCTGAGTATCTTCTGACTTGAACACTTTTTGGTAGAGGGTGTCAAGCAGTTATGACCCTACGAAGTCCCAAGAAAATTCTGCCTCAGTTTACTATTAAGTCCTTATACCTTCAAGTCTTCACTTAATGAGTAGTTATAAAGAGAGACATCATCTCTCAGGATGTAATGGGGAGGGAAGCGGGTCTTTATTTTTATTTAATTAATTTTGGGGCCGGGTCTTCCTTGCTACTTGCAGACTTTCTCTATTTGTGGTGAGAGGGGCTTGCTCTCTAGCTGTGGTGTCCAGGACTCTCATTGCAGGGATTTCTCTTGTTAAAGAGCTCAGGCTCTAGAGTGCGGGGGCTTCAGTAGTTGCTGCTCTCAGGTGTAGTTGTGACATGTTACTTGTGACATGTGGGTTCCTCTCAGATCAGGGATTGAATTTTTGTTCCCTGCCCCGGCAGGTGGATTTCAAGGAATCTGGAACCACTAGGGAATTCCCAAAAGTGGATCTCTAGAATCTGTTATTTCCTTAGGATATATGGCTAGTCCATCAATTTACCCCAAATTGTTAGATTCTCTTTCTATCTGGTGTATATGTCATTCCAGGTTCTGATCAGTTCTTTCTGTTCTGGTGGAATTCCTACTTATTCAAGAACTTCATGGCTTACTCTAAATTCCCTAGATCCATCCCTTCTTACTTCTATAGCTAGAGAGAAATATACATCTATTCTTGTTATGTAGAATATCTGCAAACATTTAATCCTAAAAATCCTTACAGATAGATATATGCTTATTAAGTGAAACTAAACTAACCTAGATAGCATATTAAAAAGCAGAGACATTACTTTGCCAACAAAGGTCTGTCTAGTCAAGGCTATGGTTTTTCCTGTGGTCATGTATGGATGTGACAGTTGGACTGTGAGGAAAGCTGAGTGCCGAAGAACTGATGCTTTTGAACTGTGGTGTTGGAGAAGACTCTTGAGAGTCCTTTGGACTGCAAGGAGATCCAACCAGTCCATTCTGAAGGAAATCAGTCCTGGGTGTTCTTTGGAAGGAATGATGCTAAAGCTGAAACTCCAGTAGTTTGGCCACCTCATGCAAAGAGTTGACTCATTGGAAAAGACTCTGATACTGGGAAGGATTGGGGGCAGGAGGAAAAGGGGACAACAGAGGGTAAGATGGCTAGATGGTGGCATCATTGACTCGATGGACATGGGTTTGGGTTAACTCCAGGAGTTTGTGATGGACAGGGAGGCCTGGCATGCTGAGATTCATGGAGTTGCAAAGAGATGGACACGACTGAGTGACTCAACTGAACTGAACTGAAACCTGCACATGTGCTAACAAAATATGCTAACATGTTGTGATGGATAAATTTTTGTCCCCACCACCCCCAATTAATATGCTCAAATCCTAACCCCTCATGTGATGGTATTAGGAGGTGGAGGTGACTGAGAGGTGGTTAGGTCATGAGAGTAGAGTCTTCATGAATGTGGTCGGTGCCTTTATAAACAAGACCCCGGGGAGCTTGCTAGTCCTCTATCTCCATGTGAGGATACAATGAAAATTTGGCAGTCTACATCTGGAAAGGTGTGCTGCCACAGAAACTGACCTTGCTGGCAGTCTGATTTTAGACTTCCAGTCTCCAGAACTGTGAGAAATAAATGTCTGATGTTTATAAGCCACCTAGTGCATGGTATTATGTTATAGTAGCCTGACAGGCTGAGCTGGCTGGGACACAGTTAGTGTCTCTATCAGGTAAGCAGTTTAGTGTAGTTTAGTCCAGTTTAGCGGGAAACCGGAGCTCAGCCTCAACCAGCTGTTCTTCAACTTCTCTGGTCCTTGTTCCACTCTTCTATAAAATAAGGGAGGGTTCTTGTTGTTTAGTCGCTAAGTCGTGCCTGACTTTTTGTGACCCCATGGACTGTAGCCTGCCAGGCTCTTCTGTCCATGGCAAGAATACTGGAATGGGTTGCCATTTCCTTCTCCAAGGGATCTTCCTGACCCAGGAATCGAATGCACATCTCCTGTTTTGAAGATGGATTCTTCACCACTGTGCTACCTGGGAAGCCCTAGAAATAAGGGAGTAGTATTCATTTATTTTTGAAGTCAATGGGTAGGACTTGTTGGGTTGGCTATTATTTAAAATATTAAAATTATATATTATATATATTTTTGGTAAAAATTCAAGCCATGTTTAAGTAGAATGAAAAGCCCAAGTTTGATTCCCCACTCACCTCCTCTTCTCCACCTTACAGTAATTTTATGTAGTAAAGTCTTTATGGATTTGATTACATTTGTATTTATCTTTGTATAAGACCACTAAATTTTCAAAAATGATATCATATGTAATTCTACATTTGACTTCTTTTTACTAGAAAGTATAGTACTGTGATCTCATTTCACAACACTAGACTCTCCATCAATTCATGTCAGAGATTTTATATTATAGAAGTACTGCAGCTTGTAAAGCACTCCTTTGTTTTTGTGAATACTTAAATTGATCTGTTTTTGCTCTCACAATGTTGCAATACATATCTTGGCACACACCTCTTTGTATATATGTGTCAGTGTTTCCTAGAAAAGTGGAATTTTGCCCTGCAGATATAAACATTTAAATCTAGATAGAGAACTGAATGGGTGGGGTTTCATCAGAGGCGACTGGAACTCATCCTCTGCTTTATGGTCCATATTCATGAAAACCACCCCTTGACATTTACACTTGGGTCTTCTACAGATATTGCAATGTCCAACATGATTCCTATTTCCCTCCCCATCTCTTTCTTTCCCAGGTTTCCCCATTTCATGACTTGGTGCCATCATTTCTGTTTTCAAGTCTCCAAACCAAAAGTCATTCTTTGGCCTCTTTTGCCCTTTTGTCTTTCATGACCACTCCTTCTGTGAGTGTTGATTCTGCCTTCAAATTAGTATTAGAATTCATTTACTTTATTCACCCTCCACCATAATCATCTTGGTCCAAGGCACCATTCTCTCTTACCTGGTCTATGGTGATAACTTCCTAGTAGATCTTCCTTCTATTTCCCCTCCCCTGCCCCAAACTTAAATGCTTTCTCTTTACTGAAGCCAGAGCAATATTTTTAAAATATAAATTTGATAACATTATTCCTGTGCTTTGAATTCTTTAATGACTTCCAATCTCACTAAAAATAAAACAAACACTTCTGCATGGCCTTATAGATGCTACATGAGTTTATGTAATCTTACCTCTTGGACCTCACTTGGGATCCCTTATTATACTTTGGCCATTTTTGTTTCAATTCAATCACCTAAATTTACCAGTTTGGCTCCCATCACAGAGTCACCACGTTTTCTCTGCTTGTGCCTGGGGAGCTCTATTCTTGTTCTTTGCATGGCAGGCTCCTTTTAATTCATCTGTTCTCTGCTTAATGTCATCTTTTCAGAGATGCCTTCCCTGAGGCCCTGCCTTTCTGTCCCAGCTACTCTCTATCACATTGCTGTGTTGATTTCCTTGACAGCTTTTATCAGAATCCAAAATTATTTTATTATCTGTTTATTCCACTTACAGTTAAGCGCTATCAAGGAGTGGACATGATTTTTTCTCTGCTTTGGGCAGATAGCAGACACTCAACAAAAGAATTCTGAGGGAGTGAGGAAGCCCTTCCAGCAGAGGTACTACCTGCTCTGGGAGGGGCATGGAGAAGGGGGAGCCCTGGGTGAGCTCTGGACCACAGAGAATCAAGGGTAATTGAGTGAGGAGAACTGGACTGGAGAGAACAAGGAAAGTCTGGAAGAAAAGTCCCTGCCAGGTTGCAGAAGATCTCCAGTGACAGAGTTGATCCTCTGGGTACTCTGAGCTTGGCTTCCCATCACATCACATTATATTGCTGTCAGCAAGAGACTCAGGTACTAAAGGCTGCCCATGTAACCTAGCATTTGAAATTTGGTCCAGCATTTCATTTTTTGAAAGTAGCTCTTGGCACATTTACTTTATATTTCACTTCCAGGAAGACTCAGTACTTCTTTAAATCCACAACTTGTTTTTCTAGATTTGTGATGATTTGACTTTATTTGATCACTTTGAGTTAGAAGAACTTAATAAAGTGATTTCCAATAACCTAGTGGGCCATTACCCATTTTCTTTAGTCAGCAAATGTACAGATTTCCCTAGCAATTAAAAAAAGTCCACAGTGATTCGAGAACCATTAAGGTATGTGGTAATCTCATTAAATTTCTTAGTATAATTAGCTACTTCTTTTTCCTTAAGGGATATTCAGATGTGTTTCAATTAAAAGATATTTTTAGGCTTTTTGAAGTATGTGATTTCTTTTGTAAAAAGAAAAAGCTCTGTTTCCTTTTGGTTGTTTGAACAAAACTCACTTATCCCTTTAAATGATTTTAGATATATGCTTCTTATTTACTTAAAACCATACACTATGACATTTAAAGATCAAAGAATGAGTTATTGACAGCACTTACAGAGAAAATGCTGAACTTTCTGAGTTTCAATATCTGTTTATGGTTAGGAACAGGGGTCCTTACATTGAGGTCTATGTGCAGACTGAGGCCTGAGCCTGCTGCCAACCCTTGGGGAAGTATCTAATGGCCCCACTTCTCACTGGCAAGAACTGCTAGAGAAACATAGTTCATTGCTAACATGGAAATCAAAAGAAAAAATGTGATTTGCTTCATAGGTAGTTTCTCAAGAGGACTTAGCTACAAGACAGGTGTCTATCTTTACTGAATATATTAGTGTAATTAGTATAGGCATTCTCTCCATATTTTTTATATGAACAGATTTTTAGCAAAACATGTTTTAAATATCAACCTATTGTCACCTTTATAAATATATGAATATTCTAAGCTCTGTGATTTAAGCTGGATTTTCTATTCTCACCCCCAAAGTTTGTTCTTTCTTATTACCATTAGATTAAAAAAACTAAAGTGATTGCAATTGAGATGCGATTTGGTTCTTATTTTAGCCCAAAGTTAGCCTATTAGTAAAGCAGCATATGGGTGTCCTGCTGTGTAAACTATAACTAAATTTTCAGAATGGGCTTGTAACAATTGAGACTAACTTTTCTCTACCATTTACGACCTTTGTTATTGTTTTTCTTCTTTCTGTTGTTTGGAATAATCTTGAAATGTATTTTTCTAGATATAATTTTGGGAAAGGAGAGAAAAAGAAGAGAAGTATGACAACAGAAGGGGAAAGAAGGAAAATAAAGAGGAAGGATGGAGAAATAGAGTAAAGGAATAAAAAGACCCAAAGTGAGTTTTATTTTTCTTTTCATGGTCCTACACTATCTTCTAGAGTCATAGTAGTATTAGAATTATGGGTTTTCTTTTGCAACAACCTGGTTTGATTTATTATTCATTAAAAAAAAACTTTTCATTTTGAAATAATTATGGATTAACCAGAAGATGCAATGACAGTATGAAGAGGTCCAGTGCACTCTTCATCAGTTTCCTTCATTGATTCCATTTTAACTAGAGTACACGTCAAAACCAGGACATCGACATTGGTACCATGTGAGTGTGTATTTCGATGCCATTTTATCACACAGGAGATTGGTATATAACTTCTGCAATTGAAATACAGAACTAATCCATCACCAGAATGATCTCTGTCTTTCTACACACTCCTGCTCATCCTTAATCTCTGGAAACCACTAATCTGTTGTCTATTTCTATAATTCTGTCATTTCAAGAATGTTATATAAATTGCATCACCTGGTATAGAATATATTGAGACTGACTTTTTCTACTCAACATAATTTCCTTGTGATTTATCCTTCTGTGTGTTTGTCGTTAGTTGTGACCTTTTTGTTGCTGCAAGTTATTTTAAGAATTGTGTTTAAATCACTTGATGAGTGCTAAAATGCTCTCTATTCAAGAAAGTATTGTTTAGATAATTCTATTCTAGTTCTGAGAAAATCAGAGTTATATGATACGGTCAGTTTCCATTGGGTTCTGATCCTCTGCACAGGCCACATCATCTCCTAGAAGTGCCCTTCTCACCTTGGCCCCAGTTCAAATCTTCCCTTCTGAAAATCCCTTGCTCAGCCTCACAGTGATCTGATTCCTGTTTCCCCTGTCTTGTCAAAGAAGTCATGACACATTTTCCTTCCTAGTGTTCTCACTGCATGTTCTTTCCTTTAAAGACCATGTGTTACTATGTTTTTCTCCTTCAGGACATGGAGTGCCTATTGAGGGTAGGGAGTGGCTCTCTGTAACTCCTGATAATAAATGGTCTGTACTCAGTTACTGCTGGTCATAACCTGTTCTAAGTGAGTTAGGTTAGGAGTTCTAGTTTTGTTAGTGTATGGAAGTCACATGGAGAAATTTTTTGTAAAACAATCTGGTCCCTGGGTCTTACTTTCAGAGATTTTAGCTTAACGGACGCAATGAGCAGCTAGGACATTAGGGTTTTAAAACCTCCTTAGCTAGGACATTAGGGTTTTAAAACCTCCTTCCCAAATGGCTCAGTGGTGAAGAATCTACCTCTCAATGCAGGAGACACGCGTTTGATCCGTGGATCAGGAAGATCTCCTGGGAAGGGAAATGGCAACCCCAGTATTCTTGTCTAGGGGATCCCATGGACAGAGGAGCCTGATGGGCTAGAGTCTATGGGGTCATGAAAAAGTTGGACTTGATTTAGAAACTAAACAGCAAAACAAGTTGGCGCTAATGTGCCATCAAAATCTAGAACGACTACAAGAACTGATTATTAGAGGGGATTCAATCTCTAAAGGAGATACTATCGAAGTCTATTTTTCTTTCTAACCTATCTCCAATACGTTTTTGTTAAAAATAAGCATTAACTCACATTTTGATGTTTAGATACCTCCTGTGCATGTGTGCGTGCTAAGTCGATTCAGTTGTGTCTGACTCTTTGTGACCCTATAGACTGTAGCCCGCCAGGCTCCTCTGCCCATGGAATTCTCCAGGTAAGAATACTGAAGTGGTTTTGTTGCGCTCTTCTCAGGTTAGATACCTCCTGTAGGTTTACAAAAAAGCTTGTGTGTAAATCAAAATATAATTTTGTGAATTTTGCCTGTCTTGTTGTTTTTATGGAATATGTTTTGCAAACAGGAAAAGTATGTTCATTGTTCTCCATAAAATTTAAATCAATTCACATTTCTGAGGCTTCTAAAAAGTCACTAGCCAGAGTCACTCAACCTTGACTGCACATTAGAGTCACCTGGGAAGTTTTAAAAATCCCAGTGCCTGGGCTGCACAACACACCCATTAAATGAGGATCTCAGGGGATGAGACCCAGGCATCAGCACTTTGTAAAGCTTCCTGGGTGACTCCAGTGTGCGGTCAAGATTGAAGAACCATTGTCATAAATTGATAGAGTACCTTTTGGACATGTCTGATTTATCTTTGTAAACATATATGTTAATTCCTAGTTGGGTGAAAAGTAAAAAGTATCACTTCTTCTACGCTCCTGCTTTCAGAAAATCTTAGCTATCACTGATGTATGCATAGCATTTACTGTTGACAAAGTGCTTTCGTGTCTACTAGTTCAGCTGCTTCTTATGAAACAAAGCAAAACAAAGAAAGCGATATAGAAAAGAGTATTGTTAACTTTACACTCCAGTTTTGCAGAAGAAAAAACCAAAGCATAGATAAAGTGATGTAGGTCCCATAGGTAGATAAAGTGTTCCAGGGCCTGTGATGAGGCAAACAAGGCGCCTAGAGTTTGAAGGAGGCCCTCATTCTTAGGGTTGTACGAGTGCTGGTTGGCACCTGTGTGTGAACACTACCTAATGTGCTCCCCAGGGGCCTCATCTCATCCTCCTCCCAGCTCTGAAAGTGAGGTACCATCAGGCACACAAGCAGTGGGAGGAGAGATGCTAAGATCAAAATCGAGGGTACTTGCGATTTCCTCACTCCAACATCTTTATACACATATATTAGGAAGTGCAGAATTGCCTCTGCTTTAACTTAGTATAGTTGGCTGAATAATACACCTCACCCACCACCCCAAAGACGTCTACATCCTAATCCTCGAAATCTGTGAGTATATTATTTTACATTTGCAAATGTACATGTGAGGGACTTTGCAAATATGATTGTTAAGCACTCTGAGATGAGGAGACTCATCTAGATCGTTCCAGTGGAGCCGAATGCGATCACAAAGTCCTCAAAAGAGGGAGGCTGGACAGACAGTGTCAGAGAAGGAGACGGCAGTGACAGAGGTGGACGCGGAGGTGGAGAGGACGCCACTGTCGAAAGGAGGCCACGAGCCAAGGACTGTAGACCGCCTCTAGGAGCTGGAAGAAACACAGGACGATTCTCCCCTAGAACCTCCAGAATGAGTGAAGTCCTGCTGACACGCTGATTTTAGTTCATCAGACCCATATTCAAACGCCTAACTCTCCAGAAATATGAGATTATAAATTTGTGTTAAGTCATTACGCTTACGGTTATAGCAGCAATAGAAAACAAATGCACTGAATTTAAAATGATTGTTTGCCTGCTGAATATTAGTAGTTTACCAGAGGAAAAAGTCTGCTCATGTTTAGATGCTGCTGCTGCTAAGTCACTTCAGTCGTGTCCGACTCTGTGCGACCCCATAGATGGCAGCCCACCAGGCTCCCCCGTCCCTAGGATTCTCTAGGCAAGAACACTGGAGTGGGTTGCCATTTCCTTCTCCAGGGCATGAAAGTGAAAAGTGAGAGTGAAGTCACTCAGTCGTATCCGACTCTTAGCGACCCCATGGACTCCAGCCTACTGAGCTGAGCTCCTCCGTCCATAGCATTTTCCAGGCAAGAGTACTGGAGTGGGGTGCCATTGCCTTCTCCTATGTTATACCAAAAAAAGTCATCTTAAATAATTAAAGCCTGTTCATTATGCTAAGTTGTCTCTGCTGTGGGAGACACCTGGGAACTGAGCCAACATTGAAAATAGATTCTCAGATTATCTTACGGTGTGCACTCACTGGGGCAAATGGCAGACAAAATCACTGACTCGATTTAGGCCGGTAAATTCTTTGCGCTTGCTATTCTGGTTTGCTCACTCTGTCTCCCCTATCTGTCACTGTCTCTGTTCTGCCTGTCTTACTCTGCTTCTCTCTCTGTCTGTCTCTCTTTCTGATAAGCACATGCAATTAAATTTGAAAAAAAATTAAAATTCAGTATGAGCATGATGCTGCTCCTTCATAAAATTAATTTTCCATCTGGACCAGCACAGCATTAAAGATATTTGTTGTTTCTGCTTTCATTGGTGGCAGGCAGAGCCTAGAGTAGCGGTCAAGAAAGACAATTTTTCCATGGATGAGGGGTGGGGGGGATAATTTCAAGATGATTCAAGTGCATTACATTTATTGTGCACTATATTTATAATCTAATGCTGCCGCTGATCTGACAGGAGGTACCAGTCTTCAGCCCAGAGGCTGAGGATCCCCGGCCTAGAGAGATGAAGTGCTGGGAAGATGGTGTGTGTGTTAGTTGCCCAGACATGTCCGACTCTTTGCGACCCCATGGAATGTAGCCCGCCAGGCTCCTCTATCCAAGGAATTCTCCAGGCAAGAATATTGGAGTGTATTGAGATGCCCATCTCCAGGGGATCCTCTTGACCCAGGGATTGAACTCAGGTCTCCTTCATTGCAGGCAGATTCTTTACTGGCTGAGCCACCAGGGAAGATGATGATTGAGACATATTCTGTGAGCCAGACTTAGGCCCAGGACCAGGAGGTGGGAATTGAAGACATGTATAATATCACAACGTGTAATAACTTTCTAATATGTCCAATATTTCAGAAAAAAAAAGAGGAATAGAGATGATGGTCTCCTCAGAACCCCCAAGTATTCAAGCAGAGTTCAACCAGCTACAATGTGGGGAAGAGATTAAAGCTCTGAACAGAAGATATGAGGGGTGTTAGATGCCTTTAATCCTGAAATTCTCCATCACGAGATTTACACTGTACCATTTCTCTTTGAGATTTCAAAGAGATAGAGTAGCCACAAGTAGATTACAGGTTAATTCTTTATATCTTATTCTCCTGATAAGATTCCTTGCTCACCTTAGACATTCCAAAAGGCTGTAGCACAAGCTTCTTCTCGTATAAGATATGATGCCTTGTTAAGTAATAGTTTTTCTATAGAATGGAATTTAGTACTAGATGTTTCTTTGTTGGCCCATCCAACAAAATCCTTTTGTTTTGAAGTCTAAATTCTAATAAGTGAGAAGTGAAGGAAAGTGTTCTGGTATGACTTTTGAAGTGGTTCCTATTTTTCTTTTCCTGTAATGTGGATGCCACAATATTTTCCAACCATTGGCTTTTGTGTTTAAGAAACCGTGAAGGAGGAACTTTCTCTAGACCCTTCTGAGGCTGGCTGCGGTCCATGTCTCTCAGGGTCCTGCTGTGTGTAAATCATGTACTCAGATACATCCAGAGAAAGCCATCCATCACAGGCTGGCAGTGACATGGGCTGTGCTATCTGTAAATCTGGTGAAAATAATGTATTTGTGCTGTGAGATGACATCCCATAATGAGATTGTGATATTCTATAGCATGTGATTTGCTATTTGTGACAAAGATGAATTTCACAGGAGCACAGCTGCAGAGAGGCTGCTGGGCTGGGTGGATGTGTGTAATGGAAAGGCCCATCTCGGCCCATCCAGTCATAGTTCTTCTCTACTGGAAATAATTTCATGGGACGGCAAGAAGTGAGTTGCCAAACTGAAATTTCTCTAAAGGGTTGCTGAGTATTTAGGCAAAGCAAAATCTCTAATGGGAAAAAAAATGTATGGAAGATGTTCATCAGTATTCTGTTTATTGCATTAATAGTTTATGGTAACAGAGGCCAATAGTCCACAACTGAGGTTATGTGTCCGACTTGTGTCTTCAATACCTGCAATTCGTGCAAAGTAAACACTGCTTTTCTGTTCAAAACAGAATAAATAACCTAAGATGTTTAGATCCTAATTACCTGAGTCATGAGTGGAAGTATTTTAAACATGCATCACTTTTAAGGATCGTAAATTACCCTGAGTTCTTGCAACATAAAGTATGGTTCCCAGACCAGCAGTACTGGTATCACTTGGGAGCTTATTAGAACTACAGACTCTTGGGTCCCTTCCCAGACCTACTGAATTAGAATCTGCATTTTAACAAGGTTTCCAAGTGATTCTTAGACAATTGAAGTGTGCTGATCAGCATCCATAATAAAGATGATTTGTTGTGGTTCAGTCATTCAGTTGTGTCTGACTCTTTATGACCACATGGACTATAGAAAGCCAGGTTTCCCTGTTCTTCACCATCTCCCAGAGCTTGCTCAAACTCTTGTCCCTTGAGTTGGTGATGCCATCCATTTCATCCTCTGTCATCCCGTTCTTCTCCTGCCTTCAATCTTTCCCAGCATCAGGGTCTTTTCCAATGAGTTGGCTCTTCATGTCTGGTGGCCGAACTATTGGGGCTTCAGTTTCAGCATCAGTCCCTTCAGTGAATATTCAGGATTGATTTCTTTTAGGATTGACTGGTTTGATCTCCTTGCTGTCCGAGGGACTCTCAAGAGTCTCCTCCAAAACCACAGTTCAAAACCATCAATTCTTTGGTGCTCAGGCTTCTTCATGGTCCAACATTCATATCCATTCATGACTACTGGAAAAACTGTATCTTTGACCCTAATGGACAATTGTCAGCAAAATGAAGTCTCTGCTTTTAAATATGCTGTCTAGGTTTGTCATAGCTTTTCTTCCAAGGAGTAAGCATTTTTAAATTACATGGCTACAGTCACTGTCTGCAGTGATTTTGGAGTCCAAGAAAATAAAATCTTTCACTGCTTCCATTGTTTCTCTATTTGCCATGAAGTGATGGGACCAGATGACATGATCTTCATTTTTTGAATGTTGAGTTTTAAGCCAGCCTTTTCACTCTCCTCTTTTACTTTCATCAAGAGGCTCCTTAGTTCCTCTTTGCTTTCTGCCATAAGAGTGGTGTTATCTGCATATCTGAGTTTACTGATACTTCTCTTGGCAATGTTAATTTCAGCTTGTGCGTCATTCACCCTGGCACTTTGCATGATGTACTCTACACTTAAGTTAAATAAGCAGGGTGACAATATACAGCCCCTTCCCCAATTTAGAGCCAGTCCATTGTCACATGTCCAGTTCTAACTGTTGCTTCTTGACCTACATACAGGTTTCTCAGGAGGCAGGTAAGGCAGTCAGGTATTCCTATCTCTTTAAGGATTTCTTACAGTTTGTTGTTATCTACATAAAGGTCTTAGCATAGTCAATGAAGCAGAAATAGATGTTTTTCTGGAATTCTCTTGCTTTTTCTATGATCCAGTGTATGCTGACAATTTGATCTCTGGTACCTCTGCCTTTTTGAAATCCAGCTTGTACATCTGGAAGTTCTCAGTTCAAATACTATTGAAGCCTAGCTTGGAGGATTTTGAGCATTACCTAGCCCCACTATAGAGCTGCTGAGCAAGTGACCCACAAACTAGAGAACAGTTATATCAAAGAAGTTCTGGCACTGTTGCAAAAGTTCTCAGGCTCACAACAGATTTCTCAACTTGGGGATTCAGCAAAAGCCCTGAGAACCCTTGGGGAATTTGACTTTAAACAGCCAGTGGTATTTGATTACAGAACTTCTACAGGGCTGGAGAAACAGAGACTCTTTGAGGGCACAAAGAAAACCTTGTATGCTCCAGGACCCAGGAGAAAGGAGCAATAACCTCACAAGAGACTGAGCCAGACTGGCCTATGAGTGTTTCGGAGTCTCCAGTGGAGGTGTGAGTTGATAGTGCCCTGCTGTGGGGTCAGGGACACCGACTGCAATAGTCCTGCAACTTATGCTGGCATATGTCCTGTGGAGGAGGTTGCCATTATCCCTACAATAGTTTGCCCTCAGGTCAAACTACAGGGAGGGAACACAGCCCCACCCACCAGCAGAAAATTGGATTAAAGATTTACTGAGCATGGCCTTGCCCACCACAGCAAAATCCAGTTTTCCCCACAGCCAGTCTCTCCCATCAGGAAGTTTCCACAAGAGGGCAGACATATTGAAAACCACAATCACAGAAAACTAACCAAACTGATCACATGGATCACAGCTTTGTCTAACTCAATGAAACTATGAGCCACGCCATGTAGGGCCACCCAAAACAGACATGTCATGGTGGAGAGTTCTGAAAAAATGTGGTCCCCTGGTGAAGGGAATGGCAAAGCTCTTCAGCATTCTTGCCTTGAGAACCCCATGAACAGCACAAAATAAAGATGATAATCAGACACAAATAATTCCAAATAAGTGTATATAATTTTTTGCATCTGATGAGAACCATTTTCACAGTGATTGTCAAGCGTGAGCTTTCCAATAACCTTGTTTAGTATTAAGTTATCATTATTTTCATCTTACAATTGAAGCAATTGAAGTTCATTGTGATTAATAGTTCTACCCGTGATATATACAGGTCAATAGGAAGCCTAAACTCAAGCTCATGTCTTCCTTCAAAGCCCGGTTATTCCTTTCTTACTACTGGTAGTGCACATGCTATGAGTTTGTTTGCTTCTGTCTTCAGAAGTGAGGGGAGACACCATGAAGCCATTCATGTATTCTTGGTTATCCCCACTGTGAGCAAGAAGAGGCAACTGTAAATGACTGCCTGGACCTAGTGTAACTGTGCATGGGTGAGTCTGTGCAGAAGTTTTCTGATTCCAACAGGATCAGACTTGACCTTTACCATGTTAGTTCTGGATTTGGACAGGTCCAGCATCAGCCACTCTGCTTTATGGCTGGACTCAGGACTGGTCACAGTGATCAGCTTGGTGATACACAGACCTATGACAATCTATTCCCTTTACAAGTCTTTTGAGGACCCTACTGCTCCAGAAAAATTTCCCAAGCTAGCCATTGAACTACAGACCCTGTAGCAAGCACTCTGTATCATATACCGCCTCCTGCAAGAGTCGCTCAAAAATGCTTTTGATGATGATGACATGACTTATTAGTCACTAAGTGTAATGTATAATGTAACTGTTGCTCTGGGGGACTTTCATCCTTTGACCCTGGCATTCTCACAAAGGACCTTATGATAGGATGAAGCCAGGAGTCAAGAATGCTAATGAGACTCGGGCTGAAAGAGTTCTCTAGCCTCTCTTGGAACCCGGTACTCTCTGAGGAGCCTGAGGCTATTGGAGACCCTTCTAGGCTTCTGAACCCAGAGGCAGTGGAAAAAAGAGGAAAAGTTTCAGGGCAGGTGTGCAAGGATAGACTAAATGTATTAGACACAGACCTTTTGTTACTCTAGTGCATAATATGTTATTTTTTAATAAGAACTTGATATGAAATTTTAAACAAAGGTTTAGTGTCAAAAAGAACAACCTGGTTTCTATATTTGAGGGATTTTGAGAAAGAAAAGTAAACTCATTCAGTTCTTCATTTAATACTCTCCATTAACATCTTTGAAAGTTAATCAACTGTATATTAATATATAACAGGCTGGCTGGAAGGACATTTAAGGGGATTTTAAACTTAAAAAGAAGTTGTGGAGAACACTGAATTTTTTCCTGAACCTAGAAGTGGATGTTTCAGAATATATAAGAGCTGTAATGGAAAAATAAACTATGATGCTAACTGAGAACTTAACCTGTGTTCTTATAGATCAGTGAATCTCCCATTTAGATTGTGGAAGATTCAATTCCAACATGTATAATTCATGGAAGGAACTTTCTTAATTGTATACAATCTGTACGGGTTTTTCTAAACATAAAGAATTCCCTTGGGAGATTGAACAGTTATTTTTATGCTCCACAGGCTCACCATTTCTCTCCTGTAATTCTGAGATGATAAAAATCAAATTCTGACTGCATTTCTATTGCCTTCCATTTCCATTCTCCCAAAGCCTAATCATGCAAAAACTCAAAGGCACAGCCTTTCTGGTTTATGGGATCACATTTTGTAATGATGTTATTTACGCTTACATTCTTGTTAAAATATTAAACATGGTGACTGACTTCTGTCTCACCTATAGCCATGCTGGGGGAGGTCTGCCTTCATTTCTGAAAATGATTTTTTTTTTTCCTTTGAGAACTGATTTGCCTTACGAATTCTCATTTATCCTTTTCACCATTTCTTTCACAGAGGAAAGAAAGGTCTTGATCTATAACAAACCAGAGAGAAAAGAAATGCTGTGGAAGCTTCTTTACAGTGTTTTCCGTGGCCAGTCTCCTGCCCTGCTCAATGCAGTGTTTGTATGTTTAGTGCAGATTCTAAACCACACCTTTTTCACTGCCATTTCACCGCATAGCCTCTGAAGGAAAGAGGTCATCAAAGATATTATTCATATTAAAAACAATAATGATTTCCAAGACAGAAAATTGGAAAACACAGGATTTTCATATGGAGGGAAAAAGTATCCAAAATTTCAAAGTAGACTAGAAAAAGTTAGAATACCCTTAAAGAGGTAGACTACCCCAAAAGACATGCTGTGCTCCAAAATTTCCTCTCCTTTATTGTTTTCCCAGTTAGGATGTAACCATAGATCAGGTACTTTTATTGGTCCATTTTAAGAGATGAGAAAACCTAAGCTCAGTGGGGTTGAGTAACTTGCTGGTTACACAGCTAGCTATCGGCAGAGCTGGGATCCAAATCCAGAACGGATGTTTTTAAATTTTTTTTCTAATTTTTTTATTGAAGTATAGTTGATTTATAATGTTGGGTTAATTTCTGCTATGCAGCAAAATGACTCTCTTATACATACGTATACATTCATTTTATATTCTTTTTCATTATGGTTACAGAAAGATATTACAGGATTTTGAATATAGCAGATCTGATGTTTTTCTAGATTGGAGTGCCACTCATATGAGACGCTGGGTGAAATGTGCTTTGTAAACTATCAATTTGCACAGTATGAATCAGGACCTGGGAAAACTTCAGGCTCCTTCATGTGTATGCTCCCACACCTTTCCTTGGGGCTTTTCTTCCATTCTGAAATGGCTTGCCACTTGTCTCCACCTGTTGAAAACCTCCTCTTCTTTCAAACAGCTGTTCTAAGAAATTACTTTCCTCCATTTCCCCCCGCCCCCTGCCTTTTTTTTCCACTGATATTAAACCTCTTGCAAGTGGTACATTGCAAGTGATACATTGCTAAAAAATTTCTAGGAATACTGAAAAAACCTGAATCCCTTCCTATGCCTAATCCCAGTCTCTTTCCCTGAGGTAACCACACCAATTTTTGCTAGGCATTTACTTGCATTCATGTACATAGAAATGCGTGGTTTTTTAAAACATGGATATTTTAATTTTATTCTACAGCTTTCTTTCTTCCTTAGTGCTCTGTGATGACCTAGATGGGTGGGGTGGGAGGGAGGCTCAAGAGGGAGGGGATATATGTATACATATAGTTGACTCACTTTGTTGTACACAGAAAATAACAGAGCTTTGTAAACCAATTATATAAAAAAATTACTCTGAAAAAAAGTCTTAAACATCTTCACACGTCGATATTCATGGAATTAACTGCTTCATTCTTCTAAATGTCATCAGAACTTCTCCTTGACATTGAAGTTTCCCTCCCACAAATACTGATTCTCTCTCCATTTATTTAGGTCTTTTATTTATTTATTTTTATTTATTTATTTATTTTCCATCTCAGGTGTACATGAGTTCCCAATCTTGATATTTAGGTCTTTTAAAATGCATTTTAATACATCACATAGCACTCACATTTCTAACAATTTTATAGTTTTTATTGCTATTGTAATTTTAATTTTTATTTCATATTTTCTAATTGATTTTGTTAATGCTTAGGAAAGCTACTGATATTACATATAACCACATCACTGAACTTTCATAATCTTCATAATTTAAACATTGATTCTTATGAATTTTCTGGATAGATGATCATATTATCTGCAAATAAGGAGACATTTTTTGATGTCTTTTTCCATAGTTAATGCATTGACTTATTCCTTTATTTTGTCTGTGCCATTGGGTAAGATCTCTATTGGGTGCTGAATAAGAGTGGGCTGGGGTTTGCATCTGTAACTTCTTTTGTATTTAATTGGGAATGTTTCTAATGTTACTATAACATTTATTTTTGGTTCCTGGCATATGGCTGTTTTCTAGCTTGGGAAGTTTTTCTGGGGTATTTTCTGATAACTTTTAATCAGGAATAGCTGTTGAATTTTATCAATTTTTTCCCTCTGAACTGTGTTCTTACCGGTTCAGATTCTTATTCTTATGCTTTAACTTCTTTTCTCTGTTAATGTAATGAATTACCTGCACACTGTCTCTGCTTGGACCATTTTGCACTCCTTCTCTAAACTTCTCTGTTTTACCCTTTTTTATGTTATTTTTTTGCATCCTCGCCACACTCCTGTTCCCCTCAAACAACTTGAAGGGTCCTTGAAAATCATATGTTCTCACTGTGGATTCTCAATTAATGTTGCATTAAGAAAAATCACCTTTACCACCGGTATCATCTTCATGTTAATAACATAATAAATTGTCATAAGAAATCAATCTCATCTATTTTGCCACCCGAGTGAGGAACCCTGGAGGCAGTGCAGTCAGATGTTGTTCTTAAATTTTAAATATGTGTAAACTGAAGCTCAGTTTCAAGAACTCAAACCAAGTTAGGACCAAAGCTATGTCTCAAATTGGAGCTCTGTCGCTCTAGGGCAAATGTTCTTTTTGCTGACCCTTGGATGATAATTGTCCTTGCTTGGTGACATCAATCATCAGAGGCAGCATACACATTTCCTATATTTTTTGGAGAATCTGGGCAGTTTAGAAATGGAGTTTCCACTGCCTCAATGGAGCTTCCTAACTGAATGGGGAAAGGATTGATCTGATGGTCAAGTCTTCATGTTCAGTCCCAGTATTGATCAATGATCAGTCAACCAACTTAATTCAGGTGCTGATATAAATACATCCAGCAAGAAGGATTGCATGGAAAAGACTTGTTGCTCCTTGCAGGGGCCTGATACTAAAACCAGGCCAAGTACCAGAACTTGACCCCTCCCAGAATCACAGAAGTTCAGAGCAGGGACCTCAGAGATAGTCTATACCATCTCCTTTTTGTACAGATGGACAAAATAAAATTCAGGAGAAAGAAATGACTTTCATAAGTCAACCCATGCATTAGCAAATGTCTCAGGTGGTGTAGAACTACCTCTCTCCATATGGTTTGCTTGTTTAGTTTCATAATCAAGAGAAATGCATGGCTAGATTAATCATTGGTCCTTATTTTACAATAGCAGGTCACTTAAATTGGATCTTGGGCAAAAAGCAGAGACATTTTTATATTTATTTATGTATTTGGCTGCAGCATGTAGGATCTAGTTCCCTGACCAGTGGTCGAACCTGGGCCACCTGAATTGGGTATGCAGAATCTTAGCCACTGGACCACTAAGGAAGTCCCCAGATACATTTTAAAACAAGTTTGGAAATGAAAACAATGGCAATAGTAACTATAAACTCCATGGGTTATAGGAAACATTTTACAGACTTGGATATTTCCTAGAATTGAACCATGCATGAGGTCTATGTTTTTCCCTAATGAAACCAAATCTAACGTACTGTCAACTTTAGATGGATAGGCACAAGACTATGTGCTTCATGCCACTTGGTAAATAATTCCTAAAATTAAAAACGGCTTTCATTGTCTCAACATTTGATTTTTAAAAAACCATCAAGCAGATTATACTTCATAGTCTGCTTGGGTTTCCTTACAGCACCAGCAATGTTGTACTATCATCATTGTCAAGATGGAAAGCAAAACTAAGGGTAGGGAACACTGGTTATCCAAGTGGAGTACTGGAAAGCCATTTTTTTTGAAAAGGATATTCCTTGGTTTAACATATATTAAATGTCTACAATATCATCAAAGTTACTTGCCACAAAGCTATTTTATTTTATTAGACATATGATAGAGATATTTAGACAGATCTTCTCTGTTTTCTGAAGCCCTAGTTCTTCAATGTATCCACACAATTGTCTTATATCATCGTTAGAAACAATGAGAAATAATATATTTTAACAACATCAAAGGGCTTCCCTGGTGGCTCAGTGGTAAAGAAGCTGTCTGCCAATGCAAGATATGTGGGTTTGATCCCTGGGTTGGGAAGATCTCCTGGAGGAGGAAATAGCAACCCACTCCAGTGTTCTTGCCTGGAGAATCCCAGGGATGAGGGAGCCTGGTGGGCTGCCATCTATGGGGCTGCACAGAGTCAGAAAAGACTGAAGCGACTTAGCAGCAGCAGCCAGTATTCTTGACTGTCCCATGGATAAAGGAGCCTGGAAGGCTACAGTCCAAGACTTTGCAAAGAGTCAGACAAGACTGAACAATTAAACAACAACAACATCAAATAAAAATATTATTCTAAAAATATACTCCATATGCATAAATAAAACATTTCGGGTAATAGTGGTGTGCAGGGTGTGTTGGCGTATATGTGGTGTGGGATAGGTTGAGACCCATCACGAATAAATTTTGCTTTGAAATCACACATAGACCATGTTTATTCCAGAAGCCTAATCACCTTTCTCACAGAACTATACAACAAAGATCACGACCCAGATAATTATGATGGTATGATTAGCCACCTAGAGCCAGACATCCTGGAATGTGAAGTCAGGTGGACCTTAGGAAGCACCACTATGAACAAAGCTAGTGGAGGTGATGGAATTCCAGTTGAGCTGTTTCAAATCCTAAAAGATGATGCTGTAAAATTGCTACACTCAAAATGCCAGAAAATTTGGAAAACTCAGCAGTGGCCACAGGTCTGGAAAAGATGAGTTTTCATTCCAATCCCAAGGAAAGGCAATGCCAAGAATGCTCTAACTACAGCACAATTGCACTCATCTCACATGCTAGGAAAGTAATGCTCAAAATTCTCCAAGCCAGGCTTCAACAGTATGTGAACCATGAACTTCCACATGTTCAAGGTGGATTTAGATGAGGCAGGGGAACCAGAGGTCAAATTGCCAACATCCGCTGGATCATCGAGAAAGCAAGAGAGTTCCAGAAAAACATCTATTTCTGCTTTATTGACTATGGCAAAGCCTTTGACTGTGTGGATCACAATAAACTGTGGAAAATTCTGAAAGAGATGGGAATACCAGACCACCTGACCTGCCTCTTGAGAAACCTGTATGCAGGTCAGAAAGCAACAGTTAGAACTGGACATGGAACTGTAGACTGGTTCCAAATAGGGAAAGGAGTATTTCAAGGCTGTATATTGTCACCCTGCTTATTTAACTTCTATGCAGAGTACATCATGAGAAACGCTGGGCTGGAAGAAGCACAAGCTGGAATCAAGATTGCCAGGAGAAATATCAATAACCTCAGATATGCAGATGACAAAAGAGAAGAACTAAAGAGCTTCTTGATGAAAGTAAAAAAGGAGTGCGAAAAAGTTGGCTTAAAGTTCAACATTCAGAAAATGAAGATCATGGCATCTGGTCCCACCACTTCATGGGAAATAGATGGGGAAACAGTGGAAATAGTGACAGACTTTATTTTGGGGGGCTCCAAAATCACTGCAGATGGTGATTGCAGCCATGAAATTAAAAGACACTTATTCCTTGGATAAGTTATGACCAATCTAGACAGCATATTGAAAAGCAAAGACATTACTTTGCCAACAAAGGTCTGTCTAGTCAAGGCTATGTTTTTTTCAGTGGTCATGTATGGATGTGAGAGTTGGACTATCAAGAAAGCTGAGCACCGAAGAATTGATGCTTTTGAACTGTGATATTGGAGAAGACTCCTGAGAGTCCCTTGGACTGTAAGGAGATCCAACCAGTTCATCCTAAAGGAAATCAGTCCTGAATATTCATTGGAAGGACTGATGTTGAAGCTGAAGCTTCAATACTTTGGCCATCTGATGCGAAGAACTGACTCATTTGAAAAGACTCTGATGCTGGGAAAGATTGAAGGTGGGAGGAGAAGGGGACGACAGAGGATGAGATGGTTGGATATCATCACTGACTCAATAGCCATGAGCTTGAGCAAGCTCTGGGAGTTGGTGATGGACAGGGAGGCCTGGTGTGCTGCAGTCCATAGGGTTGCAAAGAGTCAGACAGAGTCAGACACAACTGAGTGACTGAACTGAACCGATCATCACCTTTCTCACTTTGACCATTTCCTATTTGGAGACTCACCTCTAGTATTCAACCGGTAGCATCTTTGTTTATTCATGTTGCTATGTTATTTTGTAACTATTAATATTTCGAGTGCTTTTATGCTTGATCTTCCCAACAAGACTGATTTTGAGTTCTTGAAGGATATGGCCATTTTTGAAACATTCTGCAGGTCTTTTCTGCAGCTAGAAAGTGTTCCGTTGACTCATGTGAGTGTGTTGATGTGGTTTAAGTTGTAGGAAATAAGAAAATCAAACAAAAGCATTAATCAGATCCATAAACCCAAAGCACAAGTCTATGCTTCAAGCACCAGGCAGCAATGATGGCATTCCAAAGAGCACAAACAAATGTGAGGCTGGTAATGTTTCATCCCTTGCAGGATGGGGCCAGAGAACAAATACTTTCTCCTTATTAAGTATCTAAGAATTTGCTTCTTGTAACTTTTCTATGTATTAGTCCCCCTATAATCTAAAAGAAACCAAAATAAGACAAAAAAGAAGAATCAAACTCATAGGTCTTCCCATGAGATTTCCAAGGTTGCCTGAAGAAGTCTTAAAAAAAAATTCCCCCTAGGGTTAAAAGAGAGAATATGCCTAGCAAACAACATGCTGCCACCTTCTGGTAAAAGAGTAGTTTCCACTAAAAGAACAAACAAAGAATTATTACAGCCACAATAAAAGTTGCATTAGCTTTTTAGTTAATACTTTCACATGCATTATTATATATAATGCTTGCAAAATCTTTTTAGATGTAGGTGTCATTACCCATATTAGACAGAGAAAAAATGGAGATTCAGAGAAGGTATGTAACTTTCAGAAAATCACACAGCATTTGGCAGACACTGGGCTTCAGCCTTATAAAGATGCATTATTCACGAACAGAAGTAAAGAGGGAACTGTTATTTCATGCCTTGACAAACATTAGTCATAGCTGCCAGAGAAGGCAATGGCGCTCCACTCCAGTACTCTTGCCTGGAAAATCCCATGGACGGAGGAGCCTGGTAGGCTGCAGTCCATGGGGCCGCTAAGAGTCACACACGACTGAGCGACTTCACTTTCACTTTTCACTTTCATGCATTGGAGAAGGAAATGGCAACCCACTCCAGTGTTCTTGCCTGGAGAATCCCAGGGACGGGGGAGCCTGGTGGGCTGCTGTCTATGTGGTCACACAGAGTCGGACACGACTGAAGCGATTTAGCAGCAGTCATAGCTGCCATGAGTTCAGCAGAAATGTGTAGATTCTTTTGGCTAATCATTTCATGTCATAGTCTTATATGATGGACACATACTCTCACTTTCTGGCTCTGCACAGTACAACAGTATCCTCTTGAACTGAGTTTCAGTGCTGCAAGTTACAGAATTCCATTCTTTTTGGTGGTTGAGTAATATGCACACACATATACACCGTCTACTTAATCCAGGCATCTGAGGATGAACACTTGGGTTGCTTCCATGTCTTGGCTATGGTAAATAACCCTGCTATAAACATTTGGGTACATGTATCTTTTTGAAATGTTGGTTTCATTTTTTTTTTCTGGATATATGTTCAGGAGTGGGATTGCTGAATCACATGGTACCTCTGTTTTTGGTTTTTTGAGAAATCTCTAACTATTTTCCAATGACTGCACCAATTTACGTTAGTACTCTCAGAATATGAGGGTTTCCTTTTCTCCACACTTTCTCCAACATTTGTTATTTTCTACTTTTTGGTGATAGCTATCTTGACCAGTGTGAATGTCTGTTTTGATTTGCATTTCTCTAAAAATTAGTGATGTTGAATAATTGATGCTCTGATTTCTTTAATGCTTATTCAGTACTTTTCCAGCCACCAGTGAGCTGATTTCCTTCAGTTTTTATGATGACTTGTTGTTTTCCTTCCTGCATTTCTGTCTCACTAGTTTGTCCACCTAGAGAGCAGGAACACATCCTTAATAGTTTCTGTAACTTCCAACAAAACTTTGCATACATTAGGTGCTTAGTAATATTTGACTTTAATTGAATTATCACAACTCCAGGAAACCTCAGGAAGCACCATCCTGATTATAGAGCCAGGATAAATATTTTCAGAATATGGGAGGTATAGGGAGACAGATGCCCAGGTCACACCTTATAAAATCAAGGAAGATAAGACCACAGACAGGAACCCCACCTCCACTGCTATATTTGCTCTTCTCTGTGCAGAAGCAATACCGTTTAGAAACATTTTTCTTGTAGAACATCCTTTCACGCCCATCCCTACTTTTGTACAAATTGTCAAATGCCTGCTAACAGAAAGTGTTTATGTTAGGGTCCCTGTTTAACTAACATGTTTGCAATCAGCATATTGATCTGCAATAAGGCTTGTCTGGTTTTGTGTCTAAATAATACTGGTTGCAGAATAATATTCATATAAATATTCTAGAGCTGTTCTGGCCTTGTTCTGTTGCTCTCTCCACTCTCTCTCTCTCCTTCTTTCTTAACTTTTTCTTAAAAAAAAAAACAAAACCATAACTTCTAGCGCAGAAAAGTTGTAAAAATAGTACAAAGAATTCCCGTAGTTTCTTCCTATTAATTTACACTACAGTATTTTGGAGGGTATTCTGCATCTAAAAAATGATTTACCAAAATGCAAATATATCGGAAAATGTCTAAATATGACTTCAATACTACAAGATAGAGAATTTACTATGATATAAAAATTATGAATCTGTAGCCATTAAAAATCAAAGTCCTTAAAAATATTTAAAGGAAAAACACAGTGTATTAGTTTACTAGGGTTGCCATACAAAATACTACAGACGAGGTGGTTTAAACAACAGATTTTTTTTCTCACGGTTCTGGCCTTGGCTTGCATATGGCTGCCTTCTCCTGTGTCCTCATGTGGCCTTTTCTCTGTGGGCACAACCCTGGTGTCTCTTTCTCTTTTTATAAAAGACACCAGTCATCCCTGGATTAGGGCTCCATCTTCATGCCCTCATTTAACCTTAATTACCTCTTTAAAGGTTCTTTCTCCATAATCACATTGTGGATTAGGGCTTCAACACAGGAGTTTGAGGGAACATATCTCAGTCCATAATACTCAAATATCTTAAGTAAAAAAAGTACATCCATAAAAGCATGTTTATAATATGGCTTCAATATTTGCAGGGTAAAAATGTGAAAATTTACATGTCAAAATTTTAACAGGTAATATTTATGAATTGTGAAATGAGAGTTGAATTATATTGTAGCTTTGCAATTTTCCATAATAAACTACCATTACTTTTATAATTAGAAAAATCTATTAGAAGTAACACACAAAACTTGAATAGCTTATAGGTTCTTTCATGTATATTAATATATTTGAGCTCTGCAATTATACTTGAGGCAGGAACAGAAATTATGTTATTCAGTTTATAAATGTCAAAATTGAGGCTCAGAGGGGTTAAGTCAAAATACTCAGCCTAATAATCTGAAATGGATCTTTTGATCCATTATACTACAATTCTCCAAAATACTTCCTGCAGTTAAAGAAGAGTCTAATGATACTCTGTGATTATCCCAAACAATTTATTAATGATCCTTATAAAGGCAGAGAGAATAATAATAACAACAGCAGCAGCAGTGGCAGCAGCAATATCAGAGAACAAGTATATCATAGGAATCATTTGAGCTGTTTTAGTCTCCTGGGGAAAGACTTGTATTGTAAATAAATGTAAATAAACAGTTGTGGGTTGGAAATTGTCACTACTTGCTTTTTTCTACATCCTGTTCTTAGGATTGTTGTACATTTAGGAAAAATAAAGTGTCATTGTAGGAACAGAGACTCCACCAACTGTTTCAACAGACTGTTGCCTGTGAGAATGCACAACTGTACACATCCTCCTCGTCAGAGGCTTCTGATCTGTGAGATGCTTGGAGGAGGTAGACGGGGAATTGAGGAGGCTGAGGGTTATGACACAGATTCCAGAGACTTGTAAGTATATAAAGGTCTTGCTATTTCAGGAATGTTAAGCATGATCACAGCTCTAGGTAGAGAGGTTTCCGAATATGAGGTATCCTTTAACTAAAAAAAAATAATAATAAGTGAATTATTCTAGGTCAATAATATAAAAAATATCCATTTGAGATATATTATCTTCCATTTAAGTTTCTATTCCTATGATAAAGTCAATGATCATAATAATCACCATGTAAACTTATATTTTCTGAAATTAATTCTTTGTTAGATTTCTGAGTATGTCAAAATCCATTAAGACATTGAACAACTTGAGCCCACAAGATGTAGAACAACTGACTATTGTGGGCATCACTCTTGGAAGTGGGGAGGTGGGCAAAGAGGCGCTCTATTGGAGCTTCTTCTTCAAGAAGTGGTGTCTTTCAAGCACCTAACATGGACCCAGGATTTTATGTGGTGAACTTTTTTGCATGTATCCTGTGGACAGACATGAGTACTTGGTTTAGTGGGCAGTGCCTTCTTGCTCTGGGCCAAATGAACTTCATCCAGGCATTGTGGAACTCTGTCGATTTGTAGAACAACAGGTAACTGGAATAAAAAGGATGACAAAATGTATTTTAAGATGTTCAAAGGTTCCATTACTTGGAGCTGATTGTCTGGAGACAAGCATCTGGGCATTACCATTCAAGGAGGCTCCTGAATAGCTGTCAGGCCTAATCGGTGTGAGAGATGAAAGAGTGACCTAAGGTCAAAGGCTCCCCGTCTGCTGCAAATCCCCTGAGTTATCTAATCTGTCCAGTGGCACAGACTTTCTGCAAAGGAAGCATTATTTTATAGCTGACCCTTTAACAAAGGGGAAATAGCAACTGTTAGTAAAGGCAGTAAGTAGTTGTTCTGGGGTCATGCTGCCTGGATTAATCCTTATAGAGGTTTTTTTCTTTTAACTTTGGAAGGATAGACACACATCTGGAAAGCTCACACAAACTATGCACTAAGAAGCATTTTACTGTAGTGTGGATTACTGCCTGGGTTCCGAAGGGGACACACATCTACACAGAAGGATGCCACAAGCCTCAAGTTCTACACACTGGTCAGCTGCCTCCAACCAGAGTTCTGCCTGGGAGAATTAGAGTCTCTGCCACACTTGTAGAAATTTGGGTAAATCTTTCTCTGGGCTTCAGTGTTCTCATCTGTAAAACAAAACGAACTGTCAAAAGAGGCAGTTTGGACTGGTTGGTAAATCCTTGGCAGACCATCATTTCCCCTTCTTGTCCCGATATCATGTGTCATGGCATTTCCACCGGTCCTTGTACAGCCTCAGAATTCTCAACAGCAATTGGTTTGAATTAGCAGATGAGAGGAAGGCCATTTGACCTACTTGAAATTTAGTGATGCCTTGGGTCCTGAAAAGGACCAGCAGTCAAAGCTTAGTGGCATTGACTCAGGGTGGCACTTCTGGCACAACATGGTTTCATTGCCATCAGCAGGACAGAGTGGGAACAATAAGGCCATGAGAGTTTTTGGAGGCAGCCTGGGGTTTCAGAGGGGACATGCGTGTCACTCCAGGGAAGAGGAGTGCACATCAGGGCCAGAACCTAAGAGCAGAAAACACAGCATCTGAAATGGTGTGTTCGTGAGAATGTGCCTCAGTCAACCCAAAATATACCAGGAAAGAGGGTGATGGAGTCTTGGCAATAGCAGGAGAAGGGAGAGTTAGAGAAAAATCTTTATAGTGATACCCTCCCACAACGTCCCCTTTAAAATCTAGGCTGCTACTTTCTGACAAGATTTCATTTATATGGCTTTCTGTATTATTACTACATAAGAATCAACGAACAAATGAAGTGAAATTCCAAGTGCTGAAGCAGACCACAGAGATCATCTCACCCATTGATTCTCAAATGCTTTTACCTGCACCAGGACCAGACTGGTTTCATTAGATCCTTTGAGAGTTTTTTAAAAATAGGATTCCTGGGCCCAGTTCTCAAAGATTCCACTTTAGGAGGTTGGCCTGGTTTTGACAAGTTACTAGTGGTGAAAAACCTGCCTGCCAGTGCAGGAGATATAAAGGACACGGGCCTGATCCCTGGCAGGGGAAGATCCCATGGAGGAGGAGATGGCAACCCTCTCCAGTATTCTTGCCTGGGAAATTCCATGATCAGAGGGACCTGGTGGGCTGTAGTCCATAGGACTGCAGGGTCAGACTCCACTGAAGTGAGCACAGGTGATTGCCATGATCATCCGTAGTCTTTCTCTGTCACTTACTATGCCTGAAGCTTGTCAGTGATGACCCATCTCACTTCTAGGCTGTGATTTTTAAAGAGAAAAGGAGACAGCTTGACCTCATCCTGCTGGCACTCTGTACAGTTGTTTTAGGATGGGTTCCCCAGGAGGAGGCCCTGAGACATGGAGTGTGTGTAAGTGAGTCATTAAGACAACGGTCCCAGGAGAACCTAACAAGGTAGCAAGGGAAACCCAATGTGGAAGAGGAAGAAGCCAAGCAATTTCTGGCCACATCCAACCCCCTTGACTTTGAGGCATACTGGAGTGTAACACACATCAGACTGTCCTGCTGGAGGCAAGACACCTGTCTTTCATACTTCCTCTCCAGGCTGGCATTGACCAAGGGCCATCCCAGCGGGATGTAAACTCTAGATAGCCAGCTTCTGCATGAGTAAACAATGCATCTGAGATGCAGATATATAGAACAGCCTTTTGGACTCTGTGGGAGAGGGAGAGGGTGGGATGATTTGGGAGAGTGGCATTGTAACACGTATGATATCATAAGTAAAACAAATCACCGGTCTAGGTTTGATGCAGGATGCAGGATGCTTGGGACTGATGCACGGGGATGATCCAGAGAGATGGTGTGGGGCGGGAGGGGGGAGGGGGTTCGGGATTGGGAGCTCATGTACACTCGAGGCTGATTCATTTCCATGTATAGCAAAACGAATACAGTATTGTAAAGCAAAACAAACTAAAAAATAAAAATTAAAAAAATAAATAAATAGAGCTAGTACACTACTGGAAAAAAAAAAAAAGTTACAGGTGGAACCCTCTAGAAGCCAAAGCATGGTGGGACTGGGGGGAAAGTGTGCTGAAACAGTAAAAGGAATCTGAGGGAATCTGCCAGAGCAACAACAGTGTCTAGCATGGCAGGTCTAGGATTTATTTTAAAAAGGGTTTTGTACCTTTTGTTGTTTAGTTGCTAAGTCCTGTCCAACTCTTTGGACTGTAGCCTGTTAGCCTCCTCTGTCATTGGGATTTTCCAGGCAAGAATACTGGAGTAGGTTGCCATTTCCTCCTCCAGGGATCTTCCCAACCCAAGGATCTAACTTGGGTCTCCCGCATTGGCACGTGGTTTCTCTTTACCACTGAGGCACCAGGAAAGGCCCTTTGTATATTTTTGTTGTACGTTTTGTTCAGTCTCCCAGTTGTGTCCGATTCTTTGTGACCCCATGGATTGCAACCAGGCTTCCTTGTCCTTCACTATGTCCTGGAGTTTGCGCAAACTCATGTGTATTAAGTCGGTGATGCTTTCTAGCCCATCCTCTGCTGCCCTCTTCTCCTTTTGCCTTCAATCTTTCCCAGCATCAGAGTTTTTTTTCCAATGAGTTGTCTGTTCACGTCAGGTGGCCAAAGTATTGGAGCTTCAGCTGCAGCATCAGTCCTTCCAATGAATATTCAGGGTTGATTTTCCTTAGTATTGACTGGTTTGATCTCCTTACTCTCCAAGGGACTCTCAAGAGTCTTCTCCAGCACCACAGTTTGAAAGCATCGATTCTTTGGCACTCAGCCTTCTTTATGGTTCAACTCTCTTTGAGTCTCTTACATGACTCCTGGAAAAATCATAGCTTTGACTATATGGGCCTTTGTAGGCAAAGTGATGTCTTTGCTTTTTAATTTGCTGTCTAGGTTTGTACATTGTAGGACATCATAAATCACTATGAGGATCTGAGGCAAGTATCAGACTAATATCTCAAAAAAAAAATGCAAATGCTTATACCAGTGAGGATCCATAGGTCTCTAAACCCATGAGGCCTGTGTTAAAAATAGCAGTTCTAGTGTATCTGGGAGGCTTTGGTGAGGTTGTCCTAACTAAGACTAACTTCCTAGGCCTCCCTTCCCTCAATTCTGGTCTCCAAAGAAATGCCATATGCTGAGCGACACTAATCTCATGTTACTTCATTAGTATTAGAAGAGGAAGGCATTTTTCCAACCTTCCTGGTTCAAAGATGGAGCAGCACTGTCATTGACCTCAGGAAAGCCTCAGTCCTATTAGCTAGCATGACATGAGGATAATGAATAAGAACCTCTGTTAACCGAGAAGCCTCCTTCGGGAGAGAAGGCACGTGGACTTGAGACCCAGAGAATATGGATCACAGGTCTCCTCGAAAAGTGAGGGTAAACTCAGAAAATCAACACCCAGCCTGCAGGGTCTGCTGCAGGGTCTGGCACATATGTGGCAGCTTTTCACCAGTCGCCTCTTTGTGGTTCACTTATGAACTCTCTGGGCGCCACATCTATTTAATTAACAACACAGGCAACTTCTCCTGCCTTCCTCATTGTGGAGACATTCCCGGAGCCTTGTCTTGACAGGTCAGACTCAAAATGACAGATGGGGCTAGAGTCTCACTCCCCTTCCTCCACTCCATCAGAATTCATCTGTTGCCCTCTCTCCCGACCTCGGAGGACACAGCCTTGTTACTAGGCTGCTTCTTTAGGAGTTGTGGGCTCCACCTGTTGGGAATCTCGATGGCAATTGAAGGAAAAGACTCTACCTCATCATCTGTGTTTAAACTTCTAGGATTATTTGTTTCTAAATTGATTATTTTCCCCTTATTGTTTGAAATTTTTATGAGCTTATATTGCTTTACTATTGTAAAAAAAACTATTAATATTAGAAATTAAAAAAAATAAAACAGAATGAAGAATATGGTTCCATTCACAGAGAAATATGTTTTTAAGTATCCTTATATATGGGGCTTCCCAGCTGGCTCAGTGGTAAAGAATCTGCCTGCAGAGCAGGAGACGCAGGTTTGATTATGGGTCAGAAGACCTCCTGGAGAAGGGAATGGCAACCCACTCCAGTATTCTTGCCTGGGAAGCCCCATAATCAGAGGTGCTTGCTGGGCTACAGTCCATAGGGTCACAAGATAGTCTTATATGACTTAGCAACTCAACAATACCAGCAATGCTTATATATGCATTAAAATCTGAATATATTCCCGTAGTTAGCTAAAAGTGATTACCCCTCTGGGGGATGAGAATAAACAGGGATTTTTACATTCTCTGCCTAATTTGGGTTTTTAGCAACAATGAGGAAAAAAGTATAATATTTTCATTGGAAATAGAATTTATTATTGTCAGTTTCATAAATAATTCTATATTCTTTTTGCTTAACTATTTTCATTATTCCTTGGCCTATTTTAAATCTTTCCGTGTGTAACCACTATAGTAATTATAGAGTGCATAGAATAATTTTTGATTTTTCCACTTAATGTTATTCCATTTATACTTTTCTAAGAACATAGTCTGCATATTTTTATTAATGGGTGTTTAATTGTCCATTGAATCAATATCTATTTTTATGGCATAATTTCCTTTGGAAGTTACACAGTACCTTTTTGGCAATGATATGAGAAAAGAGTAGCTGATGGAAGAAAGTCTCAAATCTCAAGCAAGGCCCCTGAATTGTCACAACCATAAAAAGAGGTGACAAATCATTTGGAAAATGCCCTTAGCTTGTTTCAAGCATGCCTTTCTCGATCTCCAGTAGATATTTGCTGGCCACCTACTACATAGCAGCGTTGTGCTTCATCTATATTTATTGAATTTTCTAGTCATTATTCTAGTCCTCTCCTAGAAATCTGATGGGTGGAGTTCATCCGAGTCCATGCAGCCGATCAACCGGCTCTAAGATCTAGCCTGAATTCAGACTACCAGGTAAACCATGTAGGTGAAAAAGGCAAGTTCCCTGAAGAGTGGGGGCAAGATGAATAGCAAGCACTAGCCTCTCATGGCTCTGGGCAGCTTCTTCCCAGAATCTGGCCTTTCTCTGGGCTAGTTGAAGAGTTCCATCCTCTCTCAGCTTTACAAAGTCCATCTTACCCTCCCTTTCCAAAAGAAGTTCAGGAATGTATAAGAGACCTCTCCTATCTCCCCTGAATTGCTTCTCCATTTGACAACCAGTCCTCTCAGAATCTGAATATTGAGCCAGAGCATGCAGTCTTACATTGGTCTTATGGACCATTCCCTTCAGTTTATAGGCGAGGACACAGAATATAATTTACTCAGGGGTACACAGCATCTGCCAGTGCTGTGTATAGTGGAAGCCTGGGGAACCTTCAAAAACGTGTGATTGTGTGGTGGTATCCATGCTTGCCTGTCAATATGTACCTCCATTTTGACATTTTTATCAGGTTATATCTGGCCAGTATTACAAAGATTCTCTGATCTCCCTAGCTGAAAGTTAATTCCTTAACAAATCATCTCTTCTGTTACTTCTTTTGTGATACTTACTACTTTTTGCTGGGTTGTGGTTACTTTTGCATCTATGTAGTCTCTACCTCTAGATTCCAAGTTCCTTGAAGAAAGGATCTGTGTCTTACATACGCATGTCCTAGAGAGCCTAATAAAATAATTTATTTAACATTGATTGAAGGTAACTGCATAGCTTTTCTTCTTGAAGCACTCACAATTTTTTTTTGTGTGTGTGTGTATGGAACAAATGATATAAAGACTTAGAAAACTGCTCTATCACGTTACATTTATTAAACCTTTGAATCTCAAACACCCATATTGGGATGACTGTTCCACAGTCACATTTAGATGTCTTATTTAGACACACAATGGCACCCCACTCCAGTGCTCTTGCCTGGAGAATCCCATGGACGGAGGAGCCTGGTGGGCTGCAGTCCATGGGGTCACGAAGAGTCGGACACGACTGAGCGACTTCACTTTCACTTTTCACTTTCATGCCTTGGAGAAGGAAATGTGTTCTTGCCTGGAGATTCCCAGGGACGGGGGAGCCTGGTGGGCTGCCAGCTATGGGGTCACACAGAAATGGACACGACCGAAGTGACTTAGCAGTAGCAGATGTCATATTATCTTAGGCAAGCTACTTAACTCTATCCTCAATGACCTTATCTGAACATTAGCAGAAGTGACACCTANTTCTTGCCTGGAGATTCCCAGGGACGGGGGAGCCTGGTGGGCTGCCAGCTATGGGGTCACACAGAAATGGACACGACCGAAGTGACTTAGCAGTAGCAGATGTCATATTATCTTAGGCAAGCTACTTAACTCTATCCTCAATGACCTTATCTGAACATTAGCAGAAGTGACACCTACTTCACTGGAGTTATCAATGTTTTAGGTGAAGTGATATCTGTAAAACAATTAGCACGGTTGTTTCATATGCTACTGTGCTGCTCAGTCACTCAGTCAAGTCCTACTCTTTGCGACCCCATGGTCTCTAGCCTGCCAGGATTCTCTGTCGGTGGGATTTTCCAGGCAAGAATACTGGAGTGGGTTGCCACTTCCTTCTCCAGGGGATCTTACTGCGTTACCTGCATCTCCTGCATTGCACACAGATTCTTTACCACTGAGATATCAGACAAGCTTTGTTTCATGTGATATGCACCTATTGAAATTTACTATTATTAATTACTATTAGGGTGTGGTAGTGTTAATGACATGGTTTTCTAGTAAAGAGCACTGGACTCAAAGGTTTAAAATAGAGAGAAAAAATAAAAGAAAGCAAGTGAGTCCTTCTAACTTAACTGCAGTCACTTGCTCTGGCCAATCCCTTTGATTCCAATTCTATTCTAGAAGTTAACACCTAAATGCTGACCGTAGATATTAAAGCAGTGGTAGCAGATGACACCACCCTTATGGCAGAAAGTGAAGAGGAGCTAAAAAGACTCTTGATGAAATTGAAAGAGGAGAGTGAAAAAGTTGGCTTAAAGCTCAACATTCAGAAAACGAAGNAAAGACTCTGATGCTGGGAGGGATTGGGGGCAGGAGGAGAAGGGGACGACAGAGGATGAGATGGCTGGGTGGCATCACCGACTCGATGGACATGAGTCTGAGTGAACTCCGGGAGTTGGTGATGGACAGGGAGGCCTGGCGTGCTGTGATTCATGGGGTTGCGAAGAGTTGGACACTACTGAGCGACTGAATTGAACTGAACTGAAGACCAAGAACTAGATTGGTCACTTGACAAAAGAAATAAGTATCTTTCTTTTTTATTCTTTATTTTGACACTTAAAAGGTGTTCAGCCTAGAGTGTGGTACGATGGACAGAAATGAAATGGTCCTTGGCAGTTAGTCCAAAATGCTGGAAAACTTCTTATAAGAAGTGAAATTGGACAGCAGGATCTTTTTCTTTGCTTTCCTTTTCTTCTCTATTTTATAGCATTAGAAGACAGACTGCCTGATTAATGATAAATGAGCATGCCCCTCCTCACTCCAGTGTGAGAGAAGCACACAATTAATCCTGAAAATACAGGCAAATTACCAGAGAAAATGTCTTCCCTGGAGGAACAGAGATAAGAATGCTGATGCTTACTGAAGTACTATTGCTTGTTGAAATTGTAAGGTTGATGGAATACTGATGCTTACATTAAAAAAAAACTTGCAATTGTATTGGAAACAAATGCTTACCCTTGCGTTACTGGAATGAAGACATATGCAGTAAAAATATTTTGCTTAGGAATATACAGATGCATAACAATTATTATCATTGTGAGAATTTAACTGCATGACTACAAAATTCCAAGTTTCAATAGACAACGAGAGTAGGAAGCATTGTCATTATTTAAATTGCAATAAGCAATAACAGATATTAAAACATGAGATTAAAAAAGACTTTAATTTAGTTAGCATAAAATGCTACATAAGCTTCCATTGTGTAACAACTTAAAAAAAAATACTGCTATTTATAAACAAAATTTAAAATTATTCTGACCTCCTATGGCTCTTGCTCCCATCTTCTCTTTCTCTAAAGAGGTTCCCGAGGCAGCTGCGTGTGCGTGTGTGCTCAGTTGCATCTGACTCTTTGTGACCCCATGAACTGTAGCCCTCCAGGCTCCTCTGTCCATAGGATTTCCCAGGCAAGAGCACTGGAGTGGGTTACCATGCCCTCCTCAAGGGGATCTTTGTGACCCAGGGATCAAATCCACATCTCCTCCATCTTCTGCATTGCAGGCAGATTCTTTACCACTGAAGCCCTGGGGAAACCCCAGGTGTCTGCAGGCAGAGGTCAAAGTCACCTGCTTTATTACCAGGACTGTTTTATTCCAAACCTCAATGTAATTCCTGGTGATTTTGTTTACCCAAATTTGAAGTAGAATGAAGCTATGTCTTTTTCACATTAGCATCAGTTTTATGGCAATGCTGATATAGCATTCCATAAACATCTTTTCAATAAGATAGTTCAGTTCAGTTCAGTTCAGTTCAGTCGCTCAGTCTTGTCTAACTCTTTGAGACCCCATGGACTGCAGCATACCAGGCTTCCTTATCCATCACCAACTACTGGAGCTTACTCAAACTCATGTCCATTGAGTTGGTGATGCCATCCGACCATCTCATCCTCTGTCACCCCTTCTCCTCCTGCCTTCAATCTTTCCTAGCATGAGGGTCTGCTCTAGTGAGTCAGTTCTTTGCATCAGGTGGCCAAAGTATTGGAATTTCAGCCTCAGCATCAGTCCTTCCAATGAATATTCAGGACTGATTTTGTTTAGAATGGACTGGTTGGATCTCTTTGTAGTCCAAAGGACTCTCAAGAGTCTTCTCCAATACCGCAGTTCAAAACCATAAATTCTTCGGTGCTCAGCTTTCTTTATAGCCCAACTCTCACATCCATACATGATTACTGGAAAAACCAGAGCTTTGACTAGATGGACCTTTGTTGGAAAAGTAATGTCTCTGCTTTCAATATGCTGTTTAGATTGGTCACAACTTTTCTTCCAAGGAGTAAGCATCTTTTAATTTCATGGCTGCAGTCACCATCTGTAGTGATTTTGGAGCCCCTGAAAATAAAGTCTGTCACTGTTTCTATTGTTTCGCCATCTATTTGCCATGAAGTCAATAAGGTAAATAATACATAAACTATAATAACTAAAAATGACTAATTATTGGTTCATATTCTTATCAGTATAATGGACAGCATAATTTTCTATCTTTCACCAAAGTATCAGTGCATGGATGCCTGGCTCTATGATAAACGTACCTTGAACTGCTGGTCACATTTCACATCTACTTGATTTGTATTCTTAATTATTTTACAAAATGAAAATAGAAAATCCTAATTTACAATTATATGTCATCAGAAATGGGAGCAAGTTTTTGATGAGTCTGTCAGATAATTTATGGATATTGGGGTCAGTGAAGAGCCGAGCAAGATGGAGACATATTTCACTGAAGCCTAGTTTCAACATTCTGTCATGTACTAACTTGGAATATCATGTCCCAAACTGGAAGGCTAGATGTTTTAACTTGGGAGATGGCAGGAAGTAAATGAATAATTCACTCTCCAGTTGCTTTGTTTTTTTCCCTTACAATTTTATTGAAATGTAAGTGACATGCAGCACTGTATAAGCTTCAAGTATACAGCATGCTGATTTGATTTACACGCATCATGAAGCATCTACCACAGTAAGTTTAGTGAATATCCATCATTTCATATAAATATGACATTATAAAAATTTACCCTCTTTCATATATAATATACAATGGTGTTAATTATTACTTATTTTAATTAGTAGTGTAATTATATTCTTCTGCTGTGGCAATTGGATGCATTTTTAAAACATGCTCACTATACATTATTAATTTTTTGCTGGGAGGAAAAAAAATTAAATTCTGGGAAAGACCCAAATCCCTGATGGCAAAGCTGGCTTCGTCATAATTCAGTCTTTTTCATAAATGTGATATATCTTCCTAAACGTTAAAAATTATATTTAATCTCTAGAATAATAGATTCAAGGTACTAGGCTATTGTATATAATGTTTTGAGCAAGTCATTTAAAATTACAGAGATAGTCTTCACTGATTTTAAAATCGCCATAAAAAAATGTTTCATACCTCATTCAACCACTTATTGTAAGCACTTACTCCTCAAAAATCAGCAGACATGTTCATGGAGAGAGTCTCATACTTGCTGCTATTTCTTTAAACAGCAGATTGAAGACATGAATACTCAAGGCCTGTGGTTGAATCACAGTCAGGTTTCACTGTTTCTTCCAACATGAAGTCAAGATCAGGAGGTGTATTGTTGATAGCCACTTGTTCTCTGTGAATAAACACAGAGTGAACTGGCACCTCAGAGCAGTTTCTTTTATCTTTATGGTAAGGCCCTTCTTTGCTGCCACAGAGCTGATGTCTCTTCAATTCTGACCCTAATGTGTCATTTCCAGTCAATACATGGCCCACACCAGGTGTTATTGCAATGAGAAATCTGTCTTCCGTACAGTGTTTTTATGGATAATCAGAATAAAAAGCTATTGGGGACTATTCCTTATTTAAAGTACATTTACCAAAAGATCTACACTCTACTTAAAAAAAAGTTTTCATCTCACTGTAAAGCATGGGATCACCTAGCACACCCCTGGGGTACTGATTGCTCAATCACATAATATGCCATTGACTATATGAAATGTCTAAAAGTTTCCATAAGTTTGCCTAGAACTCATTCTGCTTTCTCTCCAAATAAAATAATGTTAATGACTTTGCCTTTGGTTCTACATACTTCTTAGAAATAGAATGACATATCTATTTTTTGCTATCGGTGGTGAAAATTACTTATTTTGATGCCTGAGTAGTTTAGATGCTTGAGTAATATTGTCTCATACCCAACTCTGATAATGAAATCGATCGATGCGCTTGCTATTCCAAACCATTATTTTGTGCTCATTCTTGGAAAATGTTCGATTGGTATACTAGAAAAGCTGCTATTCCATTTTAGAATGATGTGAAATCTCATTGTTTCATGCTATTAAAAGATGGTTTCATAGACAGCAAAGCTGGAGACAGGGAGCAAATGGATCACTTGTCTAGTAATATCTGATTTTCAAATATTCACTCTTTACTTCCCAGCTGGATTTTCCTTTTTCTGGAAGCTTGTGTAAAATCATCACATCTTCAGAGTCACTATAGTTGCATTTACATTCCTTTTTAAATGTCTGATTTAATGCTTCAATGACCACTTTTGAGCTATTTTAAAGAAGAATGTAATGCAACATTTAATTAACAGCATTAATTTTATTGAAACATGCAGACATGCAAATGAAGGGAAAATATTTTCTTTAAACAAACTGCTCACTGTTGATTGAGATGAACAACGAAATTTGCCATTAAAGCACATTGTGCAGAGATTAACAATGGAATTTGAAGTCTATAACATGATTCCTTGTAAAACTAATAATTTCAGATATATGAAAAGTATATTCCTTCATCTCTTTTCCCTTTGAAACTGTCAGCTTGATAGATTTAAAGAACTAGAGATCACCAGTGGTTGGAGGATTACATTTAGTGCTGCTCAATGTCCACTCTGCTTACCGTCCCTCCATGAGGAGGAAAAGTAAAAAAAAAAAGTCAAGAAAGGGGATTTCTCTCTAAGTTCCAGAGCAGGGCTGGGCTCAGGGAATAGTCAGTCTGCCCCTTCCAGTTCAGGAGTAGTATTTGATTACAGACATTGTTTAGAATTGCTGGTGTGTGGTAATAAACAGATTGAAGTTGTTCTTATTATTGCTTTTAAATTCACTGCAGATGATTCATACCCTTATTGTCTGGATCTGGAGTAGCCCACACTCACCTCCAGCCCTTGGTAAGCTACTTAGGCAGACCTAGTAGAAGTGCTGCAGGCTCATTAGGACAGGAAGCACTGAAATGAGAGTAATTCCAGGCCTATCTCACTTTGGTAGCCTAGAAAATGAAGAAACAGAGAGACTACCAAGAGTAAGAACATACACACAGGAGAAAGATAAAGTCCTGATAAGCATAGGAACTGACAGATAATCTTGATCTGAATCATTTCTACACTCTTTCTCCTTTTTGGGAGAGGAGTGGGACATCAAGAACTGAAGGATTGGGACTTCCCTGCTGGTCAGTGGCTAGGACTCCATGCCCTCAATGCAGAGGGCCCAGGTTCGATCCCTGGTCAGGGAACTAGATCCTTCATGCTGCAATGAAGATGAAAGATCCAGGGTGCCACAACTGAGACCTGGTGCAGCTAAATAAATATTAAACAAACCAAAACCAAAAAAAAAGAACAAAGAAAAACTCCAAACCCTGAAGAGTCCAGAAGAAGACAGGGAGCAAAGAAGAACTTGGAGATTTTTGAAAAGATAGCAGGAGGAAGTTCCGTGTACTCTGAGTTCAATATGATTCCCAAACAAAGCATAAGGACTGATACATTTTACACATGATTTCAGAGAGGAAATGCCAATTTCACTAAAGTTTATGGTGGTAAGTATGGGCTTAGTCAAGAAAGTGTGTCAAAATCCTGAGCTTAGATGACACAGGAAAGTCAGAACACCGGAGCTAACATGAAGCAGGGGCCAGACTTCGTATCCAGGAAAGAAGCCATAGTATACATGGGTTCACATGGGCACGCCCCCTGTTTTATCAAGCTGTTCCTTCCACCTAACACAATGGACACGGCCAGGACAATTGGTGGACAACTCATAATCCACCAGAAATCCAACCCAGGAAGTTCCTATTTTAAAAAATCTTTTCTATCTCATCATTTTCACATTAGGTTTTCCTGAAGTGAAGTTCACTCATACACTCACAGCATCCACCAGCAAGTGAAGCTATTAATAAAGTCACTTGTACTTTTTGTATTTTCTTGGGGAAAACTGATGACCTGGGAAATTGCTCAGTGATTAATGGCTAGGTGTTTTACCTCCTCTGTGGAAGTGCTCCAACCCTGTGGTGAGCAGACATTAAATCAGAGCTTCTGAACACCAAGTATCATCTCCCCACCGGCACTCTGTTTCTAGTTAAGGAAATTCGACTAATTTAATAAATATTCACCGAGCATCTAATGAGCCAGACCCTGGGCCAGGAACTGGAGTTATTAAAATGTGTTCCACAGTCTCTGCAACAGATGTACACAATTAAATACATTAGGCGGCAGAAAGCTACCAGTGCAATAAGAAAGATATAAACAAAAGCTGCTAGATGAAGGGCTGTAGGGGAGGGACTGTATCATTTTCTAACTTGACCTCTCTGTGAAGGCATTTATAAGGAATGCTGGTGAGTTTAATGACTTCTACGAAGCTTACTTAAGATAACAGTGCTTGGGGGTCACAGGTTCTTTATCTCTTCAGTGTAGTCTGTGCTGGGTCCTCGTTGCTGCGTGCAGGCTTTCTCTGGCTGCAGTGTGCGGGCCTCTCATTTCTGCGGCTCCTCCTGTGGAGCATGGGCTCAGGTGTGCTCTAGCATGCAGGTTTAGTTGCTCCGCAGCATGTGGATTTTCCTGGAGCAGGGATCAAACCCACATCCCTGGCACTGGCAGGTGGATGCTTAATCTCTGGACCACCAGGGAAATCCTACAGGTTCTTTAAGCATTATGTTCCTTCCTTGTTCCTCTATCCCTTCCTTCCTCAATATGAACATATTACAGGCGAGGACTGAGTCTTGCTGTCACAGTGTCCTATGCTTTGGCTTAAGTATGTTAAATAAGTACGGATGGGGTAGTTCACTTAGTTTATGAGAAAAAAACCAAAAAATACCAAAAAAGGGGAAAAAATAGGAATAAGAAAGAATTGACCTAAGCCTTTTGGGCCAAAGACAAACACTCAAGAACATAGGCCTAAGGGAGGCATATAAGCGGATGGAAAAAGACAGATTCAACAGAAGTACAAGACAATTATAAGTTATCACTGTGAGATAATAGTGTCCACTTTTCTCCTGTCTGTGTTTGGCCAGGTGGTGCTATCAAAAGCACCCTAATAATTTATATTCAGAAATGACATTTTACAGTAGCTCTGAAATGGAAAGCATACATTCTACCATATTTATCAGTGACACTCTGTTCTTCTTTTAACTCTCATCTCCGTCCCCTGAGATATGAAATGTTTCAATCATTTAATGTGAGATTCCCTAATGTCACCAGATTATACAGATAGAAAAATCTGCAAAAGTTGAAAAGGAAATTTTGAGTCTGACAGTTATTGTTTGTTTTTTGTCTATGATAACAAACAGTGAATTTGACTGGCTTTACCTCTAGAGTAAACTCAAGTAATAGGACAAATAAGTTTGTCAGTGTTGTGACAACCTGGTTTAAGAGGACGATTATCTCTTAGCAAATACTGCAGCCATCACCAAGCCCACACCTGCCTGGATTACCCACATCAATCCTGATGAAAAACAAGTCAAAACAGCTCCAAACAGAAAAGGCAGACTATAATTCATCTTTATGCATAGTATTCTAATTCTTTTTGAGGCCAATGCTTAACACTTTCAAGTTACATTTTTATGAAATGGAGTGGACACAGAAAAATCTTAGCAGGACTTCCCTGATGGTCCAGTGATTAAGAATCCACCTTGCAGTACTGAGGAAGGGAATTCTACCCCTGATCAGAGAACAAAGATCCCACATGCCGTGGGGCAACTAAGCCTGTGTGCTGCAATTGTAAAGCCCGTGGGCCACAACTAGAGGGAAGCCCACTACAGTGAAGATCCTGAATTCTTCAACAAAGACCCTATGCTGCCAAAAATAAACACATAAATATTTAAAAAAAAAGAAAAAATTCTTACTGACAAGACCAGAGCCTGACTCTATGGCCTTTGGGGGTCAGCACCCATTTGGTCTGGAATCCTGTCCTAAACCTGGGTAGACTCTCTAACACCCATCAGGTTTAGAGTAGCCCCCTCACTTCCTCCCTTCTCACTTCCTCCCTCCCCATCCACCTTTACCCTTGTTCCAAACTTGAGTTTGTTCAGTTTCATTGGTGGTAGTTCTGACCCCAAGTCTGTTGTTCCACTGGTGGCCATTTATCCCAATCCTGGGCACATCCCTGGCCCAGCTGCCTTGAATAATTTATGGATTTGTGTTTCTGACCAGACTGTAAGTTCTTTGGAAGGCAGAGACCACATCTCACTCATCTATATATTTCCCAATTGCCTTTGGCACAGAAAATTTGAAATAAGCATTTGCTAAACAACTATTCAATAAAATAGGCAAATTATTTATCATGAACATTCCAATTACAGAACACAGGATTCATTGTCAACTATCTTGCTATTCAAAAATTAATCCTAATTCGAGTTGGTATTATAATTAAAAAAACACTCAGAATAAAAATTAATGTGATAATATATAGGTATATATATATAATTGTTGAATAGGGCTTTTCCTGGTTCAGTGCTCATGTGTTCAAGTTGATGTTAAAAGAAAAGATATTTGAAAAGAATTTGGTATTTGCAATATGTATTAAGATGGTAACAGTAAATTGCTGGGAGCAAATTTTATTAGATAGGAGTAAATCCTTAATTAGCTTAAAACTGCAACATGTTAAACAAATTATGATATTTATATTGCCAGATAATATCATACTGAAAAAAAATTACCCACATTAGCCAGATAAAAGCACAACGTATATTACTCAACTGCAGGGATTTGAGATATGAGACTGAAAAATACCCTTTAGCATTAAACTGGTACAGAAATCAGAAGATCAAAGCCTATCCAAGCCAGGCAGGAAGCCTAAAAACTTCTAAGTAGGTCAGCAGAATATGATGGGGAGGAGTGAGCCTCCTCTAAGTGGAACAGCTAATGGCAAGTCTAGGTTATGGTTGCTACAGGGAGATAAAGGCCTGTATTGTCATCAATCCTGAATATTTGTTGGAGAGACTGATGCTGAGGCTGAAACTCCAATACTTTGGCCACCTGATATGAAGAGTCAACTCACTGGAAAAGACCCTGGCGATGGGAAAGACTGAAGGAAGGAAGAAAAGGGGGCGACAGAGGACGAGATGGTTGGATGGCATCACCACCTCAATGGACATGAGTTTGAGCAAGTTCTGGGAGATGGTGATGGACAGGGAAGCCTGGAGTGTTGCACTCCATGGGGTCGAAAGAGTCGGACACGACTGAGCAACTGAAAGACAACAACAAACGGACATCGAAGAAAAGAGGATCAAGTTTAGACATTTGGGTGGAAAATATTTTTAGTTTTAAATGGCTTCAGATTTCATTTTGGCAGGGAGGGGTGAAAAACAAGTATAGATCAAAGAAAACCAATCAGTAAGTCAGATTTACTTCTATAGGTCTCAATTCTTAGAGGAGCAAGAGATTTTGATCCTGTTGCCTAGTATACAATTTAGTTAACAANGCAAAATATAAGTCTTGTAGAGATTTATCCTGATCTCTTATGATCAACAGTTTGAATAATAACATTCAGATCTATCAGGATCCATAAATAATATATAAACATTAAGCAAACTAGCATAATCTGGAATGACAAAGATCTGCAAAAAAATTAATCCAGAACCTTAATTTCTCAATCTGAAGCATCTGTACTTAGGTTACTATATTTCATACAAAAAGTATTCCCAATAATGATGCATGGATATTTGTCCTGTCTAGTGGCAGATTCTCCAGGTACCCCTTCCCCACAACTAAAGAGACCAGATCTCCCTGGAACTTCAAGGCTCAATTCCATGGAAAATGAAAATAGTCTGCATCTTATGAATAACATTTTTTCCAGTCTCTCTCTGTTGAGTGTTAAAAAAAGATCTGTAAAGTCTTAATAAAATGAGCTATTTTGTTTGTTTATTTACTTCATTGATTGGTTGACCTGATGGTTTGATTTAGTTTTTGCCCAGGAAGTACATTCAAGAGTGGGATAATTATTCATGCAAATTTCTGCTTTTAAACTTCTACTACTAATTCTTATCACCAGATTAATCTTTCTTCGTCTCCATTTTCCCACTTGTTAATAGAGAGCAAGATAATACTTGCCAAGTAAGGATTAATCTATGTAAAGCACTAGTCAAGTCCTAAGTAGTTTTGCTCTNTTTGAGTAGGCTCTGGGAGTTGGTGATGGACAGGGAGGCCTGGTGTGCTGCAGTCCATGGGGTACAAAGAGTTGGACACGACTGAATGACTGAACTGATCATTTTCATGTCAAGACTATTTTCCAGTATATGGTTATGACTAGGCAAAATATAAGTCTTGTAGAGATTTATCCTGATCTCTTATGATCAACAGTTTGAATAATAACATTCAGATCTATCAGGATCCATAAATAATATATAAACATTAAGCAAACTAGCATAATCTGGAATGACAAAGATCTGCAAAAAAATTAATCCAGAACCTTAATTTCTCAATCTGAAGCATCTGTACTTAGGTTACTATATTTCATACAAAAAGTATTCCCAATAATGATGCATGGATATTTGTCCTGTCTAGTGGCAGATTCTCCAGGTACCCCTTCCCCGCAACTAAAGAGACCAGATCTCCCTGGAACTTCAAGGCTCAATTCCTTGGAAAATGAAAATAGTCTGCATCTTATGAATAACATTTTTTCCAGTCTCTCTCTGTTGAGTGTTAAAAAAAGATCTGTAAAGTCTTAATAAAATGAGCTATTTTGTTTGTTTATTTACTTCATTGATTGGTTGACCTGATGCTTTGATTTAGTTTTTGCCCAGGAAGTACATTCAAGAGTGGGATAATTATCCATGCAAATTTCTACTTTTAAACTTCTACTACTAATTCTTCTCGCCAGATTAATCTTTCTTTGTCTCCATTTTCCCACTTGTTAATAGAGAACAAGATAATACTTGCCAAGTAAGGATTAATCTATGTAAAGCACTAGTCAAGTCCTAAGTAGTTTTGCTCTTGCTACTTATTGTCGATCAGAAATTATCTTAATGCTGTATAGGTGACAGTAATTTATTAAAGTCTAATGAGAATGAGCATGGTAACACATGAAATTGACATTAGCAAAAACAAAACAGCAGGAATCATTACTTACAGACTTATAAGTAATTACTTATAGACTTATAGGAAGGTAGGTATCTTGTAAGTCAAGAAGAAAGCCCTCACTTCAACCCAGCATGCTGGTATCCTAATCTCAGATGTTCAGCCTCCACATAATGAGAAAATAAAATTCTGTTGTTTAAGCCACCTGGTCTACGGTATTTTTTATGGCAGCCTGAGCTGACTAAGACAGAAAGAGAAAAATGGGACTTAAGGGTCTGCCAAGTAGAAGGAAAACTGGAATATACATAAGAATTTTGGTTAAGGACAGAAGGGTATGTCTTAGGTATAAATACAAACCAAGAACAGATAACAATCAAGAAGCCTGAAACAACCTGAAAACGTCTCAAACCCCAATTGAATCTTTGTGATTTATTGGTTTTTACTGTATCTGCTCACCACAGAATAAAATTAAGCCTTCTCTGGAGAAAGATAGCATCATTAAAAATGCAAAGATTTTGTATTTTTAAAAAATATATAATATCCAGAACTCACTTAAAATAAAAAATTATAAAGCAGGCATACAAGAATGCGAGACCATAAAACACAAAACTCAAAATCAAGTTTCAGGGTCAGAGCAGGAAGAGAAGCAGCAGACCTATAGGTTATCCACATGTTGGAGATGACAGAGAGACCTCATTATTATGCAGAATTAAATAGAGGGGGAAACACATAAAGTAACTGAAGAGATGGATAATTTCTTTGTTTGAAACATGGGATAAGGAGGAAGAATGGAAAATAGTGAAAAGAATGTAAGCAAAATCTGGGACACAATCAAAAGATAGAATGCACACATAATTGCTGCGCCAGGAAGAAAGGAGAATGAAGCAAGATGATACTGGAAGACATACCAGATAACGTCAAGAATTTTTCCAAGTTGATGAAAGACATTAACCCACAGACTGAAGATAGTCTACAGACTCCAAACAGGATGAAAAAAAATAGGCAAGAAACCCCACATCTATATATATCATAGTATAACCACTGGAAAAAATGTTTTTAATATTTTAAAGAATGACAGAAAAGGAATAACAAAATGGAAGAAATAATAGAAATGAAGGAATAACAAAAATGTTGGCAACTGACCTCTTAACAGAAATAGTGACATCTAGAAGACAATGGTATGACAGCTTAAAAGTACCCAAAGACAATAATGGGAACCTGTACTAAATTTGTACTCAGCAAAATTTTTCTTCAAAAGTGAAGGATAACTATATTCAAGAGAAAAATAGACAATTTGCCACCAGCAGCCTCCACTAAAACAAATAATATGAGAGTACAGAAATACAGAACAAAAACAAAAAAAGAATAATGAAAAGAGAAGTTGTGTGGACAAATAAACTTTAGAAAAGACAGTAATGTTCTGTAGGGTTAAAAATACATATACAAGATTAGAATTTATATAAAAAGTAATGCAAGAGGCAAGAGCAGAAGGAATGAGTTAACATGCTATAAGGTTCTAAAAATACTGGAGAAGTAGTTAAAAGTGATAAATTATATTCGATTATGATAACTTAATGGTATATGCAATAATCTCTAAAAGAATAAAGTAAGAAATATATAGTGAACCACTTATTGGGGGAATGATAGAATAATAAAACATTTTGATTAATTAAAAAATAGCAAGAAAAATAAAAAGGAACATAAATGAGTCAAATAGAAAATAGTAACTGTGGAATTAAATTTAACTACATTTAATATTTAATTTGATTAAACACACTAATTAAAAATATTAGTTACATTAAATGTAAATGGACTGAATACTCCAATTAAAAGATAATATTGTTAGAGTGATTAAAAAAACCTCAACAGTATACTACTGACAAGATGTATATTATAATACAAGTACAAAACAAGCCTCCCTAACTAAGGAACCTTGACAAGCCACTGATACAACCTCGCCTATAGGGAGGAAANAAAAAAAAAAAAAATTGTTAACTTTTCTTTGACTTTTTCTCACCAGATTTTAGCTCATTTCTTTACTGATGTATACCCCTTGCATAGCATTGTACACAAAACATAGAATGTACTCAATAAAAGTGTTAAATAAAAAAAAATATATAATACAAGTACATAGACTGACTCAAAGTAAAACAATGAAAAAATATATATACAGTAACTAAAAAATCCAGTGTTAAAACACTAATGTCAGATGAAAGTTTTATGGACAAAAGCATTGCTAGAGACAATGAGAGACAGTTTACAATGATAAAGAGTTAAATTCACCAATATGTTACAATAATTCAAAATTTTAAGTACCTAATACATATGACTTCAAAATATGCAAAACAAAAATGAACAGAATTCAAATGAGATAAATTTATAATCACAAAGAGAAACTTCAACACCTTTCTCTTAACACATGATAGAACAAGCAAACAAAGATAAACTCAGTAAAGGTATAGAAGATTTGAAAATAATTACAAACCTGACATAAAGGACATATAGAAAACACATAGAGAGCATTGTACTTAACAATGACAGCTTACTCATTCTAAAATATAACAAATTTTAATAAATACTTAGCATTTACTAAAATTGATTATATTCTAGGTTATAAGGTAAACTTTAAGAAATTTCAAAGGTTTGAAATCATTCAAAATAGTTTCTCTGGTCACAAGTGAATTAGTACCTAAGTCAACCACAAAAAAGACAACACAAATTCTCTAAGAACTTGGAAATTACACTGCACATTTTAAGATACTTTAAGGAATAAAGGAGAAATAAAAATGAAGCAAGAAGGTATTTTTAAGTGAAAGATAACAAATAAATGTTATATAAAATTATGTAAAATATATCTAAAGCATAGGAATAGGGCTGCTGATAGGGTTAAATGGATATACATGATAGAAAGTTAGATTCAAAATTAATGTTCTAAGTTTCTATTTTACGATGCTTGAAAACAAAACAACACATTTAATACAAGGGAAATGGAAGAAAAAAGTAATAAAGATAAGAGCAGAAATCAATAAAGTAGAAACCATATACAGAGTAAAGAAAATTATTTGATCCAAACCTTGATTCTTTGGAGAAATTAATACCATTAATAACCCACTAAGAAAACTGATCAATAAAAATAAGAGAACTTGCAAAAATATCGATAGAAGTACAAAAAAGGGTATCATTTTAGATATTCAGATATTTTAAAAGATGGCAAAAGTCTATTATAAACAATTTTATGTCAAAATTGGACAGTTTAGATGAAATAGATTTCTTGATAAATGCAACTTGTCAAATCTGACCAAGGAAAAAGTAATGTACTTAAAAACTCCTATATCTACTAAATAAATTAAATCAATTTTTAAAATCCTACCCCAAAAGAAAACTCACAGGTTAGATGGCTTCCTTACTTAATTTTTCCAAGTGTTTANATGTCAAAATTGGACAGTTTAGATGAAATAGATTTCTTGATAAATGCAACTTGTCAAATCTGACCAAGGAAAAAGTAATGTACTTAAAAACTCCTATATCTACTAAATAAATTAAATCAATTTTTAAAATCCTACCCCAAAAGAAAACTCACAGGTTAGATGGCTTCCTTACTTAATTTTTCCAAGTGTTTAAGAAAAGGAAAAGAATCTCACAAAACTCCTTTAGAGATTTAAAAACTGGTGCCTTGTTCTAAATTCTTTATGGGCCAGCATAAAACATGATAAATATATTACCAAGAAGAAAAAAAATGCAGATCATAGACAAAAATTCTGAGAACAAAAATACAGAATATAGACAGAAATCCTAAAGAAAATATTAGCAAATGAAAATTAATCACTATATAAAAAGGTACACACCATAATAGAGTTTATTCTAGGTATTGAGGGTGATATGGCATTAAAAATCAATTAATATAATTTACCACAGCAATAGAAAAAGCAAAATTATATGATCTTATGAGATAAAGAAATTTGCTTGATAAAGTTTATCTTCCAATCATGATTTTTTTTTAAAAAAAAATACCTGAGCCAACTAGGAATATAAAGGAACTTGAGTAACTAAAAAAGCGTACTGTATAAAATACTTATACAAACATCAAATTTAATAGTGAAACATTAAAAACTTTTGCCTTGAGTTATTATGAACCAAGACAGGGATGCTGCTCTTGCCACTGTCAGTTAACATCGTACTGAAAGTTTTACCCAAAGAAATGCAAGAAAAAAGCAAAAATTTGTATTTACCTAATAAAACAACTTCAAAATATAAAAAGGAAAATTGATAAAGTTGGTGCTTTTAACGTACTTTTTAGTACTTAATAGAAAAGCAGATTTTTTAAAGTAATGATAGAATAGAAAAGATTTGAATGACATAGTCATTTAATTTGACAAAATTGCTGTTTGTAGAAACTACATCCATAAACTGAAGAATACATAGTATTTTCCCAGCAGAACACGAAACTTTTACCAAAAAGGGACCATGTGTTGACCCATAAAGCAAGTCTTATGTTGACCCATAAGCAAGTCTTGACAAATGTCAATGAATTAAAATTAAGTAGAGTATGTTTTTAGACAATTAAAGCTGTATTTGTTGTTCAGTTGCTCAGTTGTGTCTGATTCTTTGAGACCTCATGGACTGCAGCATACCAGGCTTCCCTGTCCTTCACCATCTCCTGGAGCTTGCTCAAACTCATGTCCATTGAGTCAGTGATGCCATCCAACCATCTCATCTTCTGTCATCCCCTTCTCCTGCCTTCAATCTTTCCCAGCATCAGGGTCTTTTTTTAATGAGTCAGCTCTTCACATCAGGTGGCAAAGATATTGGAGCTTTAGTTTCAGCATCAGTCCTTCCAATGAATATTCAGGACTGATTTCCGTTAGGACTGAGTGGTTTGATCTCCTTGCAGTCCAAGGGACTCTAAAGTGACTTCTCCAACACCACAGCTCAAAAGCATCAGTTCTTTGGCATTCAACCTTCTTTGTAGTCCAACTCTCACATCCATACATGGCTACCGGAAAAACTATAGCTTTGACTATGCAGACCTTTGTCAACAAATTGATGTCTCTGCTTTTTAATATGCTGTCTAGGAGAAGGCAATGGCACCCCACTCCAGTACTCTTGCCTGGAAAATCCCATGGATGGAGGAGCCTGGTAGGCTCCAGTCCATGCTAAGGGTCGGACGTGACTGA
>SJYA01000074.1:189058-216172 GCA_006410615.1 Neotragus moschatus | reverse complement strand
CTAAGGCCCACTTGACCTCACATTTCAGGATGTCTGGCTCTACGTGAGTGATCACACCATCGTGATTATATTGGCCATGAAGATCTTTTTTGTACAGTTCTTCTGTGTATTCTTGTCACCTCTTCTTAATATCTTCTGCTCCTGTTAGGTGCATACCATTTCTGTCCTTTATCGAGCACATCTTTTCATGAAATGTTCCCTTGGTATCTCTAATTTTCTTGAAGAGGTCTCTAGTCTTTCCCAATCTGTTGTTTTCCTCTATTTCTTTGCATTGATCACTGAAGAAGGCTTTCTTATTTCTCCTTGCTATTCTTTGGAACTCTGCATTCAGATGCTTATATCTTTCCTTTTCTCCTTTGCTTTTTGCCTCTCTTCTTTTCACAGCTATTTGTAAGGCCTCCCCAGACAGCTATTTTGCTTTTTTATTATGTACAACTCTGGCTCTGCCACTAAATGGACGTATGGCCATGGGTAAGTCATCTAAGCATGGCCTCTCAGGTGCCTCAGTGGTAAGGAATCTGCCTGCCAGTGCAACAGACACAGGAGATGCAAGTTCAATCCCTTGGAGAAGGAAATGGCAACCCACTCCAGTATTCTTGCCTGAAAAATCCCATGAACAGAGGAGCCTGGTGGGTTACAGTCCATGGGGTCACAAAAAGTTGGACATTACTGGCCAACTGAGCACACATGCATGCAAGTCGCCTAAGCTGTCCAAGGCCATTTGGTCATTTATAAAATGAGAGATTTGGGTTAGACAAGTTCTAAAGCTGTTTCCCACGCTAATATTCTGTGCTATCATGTCTGCTTTGGATAAGTTTTATTTTCTTATGCCTACTTGCAATGAAATACATGGAGAACAATGACTTCTGTGGTGGAGTACTGGAATAATTGCCATCAGGTTTTGAGAGCCATGAAAATTAGATCAATAGATCTAACAGATCAATAGGTCTGTAAATTATTAGAACAGTGAGAAAATGAGAGTTAAATAGACTTGTATAGAAAGTGAGATAGTCTCCTCCACTCTGTCAGTTCATATTTATGAATGTATTTTTCAAATTCATCCTGGGTAGTCATTTGTATTTAAAAGAAGAGGAAGCAGAGAAACTTCATGGTGAACCATGGGAAAAAACTTTCATCAGAGGCAATATTAAAAGGAGAGTTGAATAGTTTTTAGTTGCATATACTTTTATGATTCAAGGTGAAAAGGAAATTAGCTAAAGATTCTCAACAACATTCCAAGGCTATTTGTATGTGCAATAAAGTTTCAGCTTTAATCCACCCAGTAATTCCACTTTGTGATATTATATACTGAAATCAGGGAGAAATTTGTGGCTTTTACTATTTGCTCATGTGTAAATGCTCCTACATGACCGCTTTGAATCTACCAATGTGACATCAAATGGCTAGCAAAACTTGTGAAATTTTAACAATCAGCTTTCATGAGCCACTAGAAACCAACTCTGGCATATCACTGAAAAGTAAGTTTCCAATCATTATGTTATTGGAATTAGAGAGGAGAAACCATTCTCATAACCTGCTTTATCCCTCTATTGCAGTGGTTCTCAACTCTGGCTGAGTGTTAACATCATCAGGGCAACATTTAAAAGGCAATAATAGTCAGTCAACCANGCTTTCTGCCATAAGGGTGGTGGCATCTACATATCTGAGGTTATTGATATTTCTCCCAGCAGTCTTGATTCCAGCTTGGGCTTCCTCCAGCCCAACGTTTCTCATGATGTATTCTGCATATAAGTTAAATAAGCAGGGTGACAATATACAGCCTTGACGTACTCCTTTGTCTAAAATAAAATAATTGCTACTTCAAGTATTTGTGATGAAAATGCAAAATTATACAGTTGCTTGGAAAACAATTTGCCAATTTCTTTTAAAGTTATGCATATATATACCTTTCATATGATCTAGTAATTCCATTTATGTCCATAGAGATACTTATGCATTTGATATATGCATAAGTATATCTCTTTCCATAATAAGCAAAACACAGAACAACTCAAATGTTCATCAAGATGTGAGTGAATAAGCAAATGTTGGTATGGCTATGGGGCTTCCCAGGTGGCACTCGTGGTAAAGAACCTGCCTGCCAATACAGGAGACAAGACAGGGGTTTGATCCCTGGGTCAGGAAGATCCCCTGGAGGAGGACATGGCAATCCACTCCAGTATACTTGCCTGGAGAATCCCATGGACAGAAGAACTTGAAGGGCTACAGAGAGTTGACAACCCTACAGAGGGTTGTCAGCCCTACAGAGGGTTGACAGAGAGTTGGACACAACTGAAGTGACTTAGCATGCAAGCGCATGCATGCATACAATAGAGTATTGTGTGTGTGTGTGCTTAGTTGCTCAGTCATGTCCGACTCTTTGTGAGGGAGAGACCCCAGGGATTGAACGGGGATCTCCTGCATTAGCAGGCAGATTCTTTATCAGCTAAGCTAACAGGGAAGACCACAATAGAGTACTATTCAGCAATAAAAATGAATTAACCATTGACAAACTCCCAGCAAAGAAAAATCTCAGAAACATTATATTGAAACAAAATAAGCTTAGCACAAAAGAATACATACTACATGATTCTAGTGATAAATTCTGATATATAGATATAGATGTATATATATACATCTATATATATACAAAGTCTCTAAGTTTTGTTTCTTTATAGCTCTCTCCTCTCTAGTACTGCCTTATGGAATCTAGCAGCTTTAGCCCTTTTAAAGGCCCAGCTCAGGAGTCATGGGCTCCACTCAGGTTTCCCTACCTGTGCCCCAGCCTGGAAACTCTCTCTCAGAGGTAAGATGGGACCACCACAGAGCTCATCTAATTTGTTTTCCATACTCAAGTATCACTGAAGCCATCAACCTCTAGACTCTCTGTGTTCTGGCTCCTCACATGTTGCCTGTAAAACATCATGTTTTCTGCTTTTCATTCAGTATACCTCTGCGTGGCAGCATGGCCACCTGAGTGCATATTTACAGGAGCTAGTTCCAGCTCTGGCTTTAACAAACAGTCTGACCTTGGGCACTTTCCTTTACCTCCCTCTGCCTCAAATTTCCCTTTTATGAAGTGCTTTGGAAATGGGTGGAGTAAATAATTATTTCCTTTCCAGAGTTAATATCTTTTACGTCTAACTTGTGGCATGTCGTAATCATTTTGACATAGTTCTGGTCCCCTCAGCACTTTTATCTGCTGTGAACCAAGGCTGAGACATTTTGAAGGACGCAGGAGGACTTAATCCATCCTTGTTTCCTCCCCTCTCTTCTACTGTCTGCAAGGAACAGTGGTTTATGGCAGCTTTTCCCTCCATCGTCCTCCAGGGACAGAAACAAAGAGAGGCTGGAGTTAGCAGGAGGGATGGATCTCTTTAGTGACCTCCTTCATTCAGAATGACTGGCTCTCCATCTGTCTTGGTTGGAAGAGCCAATCAGCAGACTTGGGAGCCTGGGTTCTTTTGCATTCTCCCTCGGCTGATCAGTGATTCATCGAGTCCATTAAAATACCTGGATAACCAAAAGCTCAGTTTTCCCAGAAGGAGGCTGCTTGGCAATGAAGAGCTTATTTCTCCCTCTTGGCAATCACTGAAGAGTCAGCATTTGTAGCCTTGGAGGAAGTACATCTAAGGACACTTTGTTAATCTCTCTGGCACAGCCTGGTGGCCCTGGTCCAGCCACTCCATAGTCAGTGTTAGGGTTTCTGATGGCTCAGGCATTGATGAGCGATTGTGCTGACAATTCAGGGGGAGGGAGTTTATTGCTTCTAGGCTCTCTAGGCGAACGTGTCAGAGCTATTTATGGGGAGTCATTTTCCTACAGTTTGGAAGTCTGAGCAATTGCATGCTTTCTTTTTCTAATGTGTAGTTCAAAATATAGTGAAGTGATTTTTAAAACATGAAGGCTACAAATTTATATATCAGTGAAAGTGTTTAGGTTTTTCTATTTTCTAAACAGTGAGATCAAAGGCTATTGATGATGGGTCTCTTTCACCACGAACACATTGCTACAAATGTGCTCTGTATCCTGTAAAGTTTCTGTGTGAGAGGTTTGTGTCATTACTGCACAATTCCCTGATTTACTGCATTCTCTGTTTTCTGATTCTGCTAAAGAAGAATTTTCTTTTCAATGTCTTTCTCAGTTGCCTGGTGCCATGTCCAGCTCCATTCTTGATACTGATTTGATTCTTCTTCTTACTTCTACTCTCCTACTCTCTACTTCTTACTTACATCAGGGATTGTGTCCCAGCCTCTCCTTTCTTCATCCTCCCTACCTGCACTTTGACAGCTCCATTCACCGGTAAAGGGCTGGCTTCTCAGAGCTCTCCTCTTGAGTGAATGCTGTTGCCCTCAGCTGTCCTGGGTACTGGATTNCATGTCCAGCTCCATTCTTGATACTGATTTGATTCTTCTTCTTACTTCTACTCTCCTACTCTCTACTTCTTACTTACATCAGGGATTGTGTCCCAGCCTCTCCTTTCTTCATCCTCCCTACCTGCACTTTGACAGCTCCATTCACCGGTAAAGGGCTGGCTTCTCAGAGCTCTCCTCTTGAGTGAATGCTGTTGCCCTCAGCTGTCCTGGGTACTGGATTTAGATCCAGTCACTGCTAACTCATTACAGCTCATTCCAGCCACATCCTAACAACAACAGCAACTGTGATTGCTCCTGTCACTGTGGACCAGATCTCTGTGAACATTCCCTCTAAACCTTTCAACCACACTATGAGGTAGTTATTGTTTGCATAAACCAGGAAATGAAAACTTAGAGAAATTAAGCAACTTTCCTCGGTATATGTCTTAGTAAGCAACAGAACCAGAATTGCAACCAGAGTCCACTAACAAAAAGAGCTTACTGGGTTTCAACAACACTGAAATGTTTCTCTTGAAGTAGACATTTTGTATTTCACAGATTACTAACCAATAAACACTTTGGTATAGGCCAGGGAGAAGGAATTATAATGAAGGATTTTCTTCATAATGAAAAGCCTATTTCTTAAGTACAGATAAGCACACCCAGTCCAGGGGGGGTTTCTGGTCTAGTGGGTGAATGCAGACTGAGATTGGCTGGCTTCATTATTCTCAGTGTTGTTCCGACCTGTGTAAGCGGTTGGGCTTCTCAAGTGGTGCTAGTAGTACAGAACCCACCTGCCAATTCAGGAGACATAAGAGAGACAGGTTCCGTTTCTGGGTTGGGAAGATCTCCTGGAGGAGGGCATGGAAACCCACTTGATATTCTTGCCTAGAGAATCCCATGGACAGAGGAGCCTGGTGGACTACAGTCCATTGGGTTGCACAGAGTTGGACACAACTGAAGTGACTTATCCATATGCAAACAGTAAGTTTACCTTAACAAAATATTACTAGCTCCTCTGTTCTAGGCACTGTAGGTAGAAACTTTCACATACAAGGCAGCATATAACACATGCACACGATCAGATTAAAAGACTGGTGTATATGGGACACACGGTATCACTCAATAAGGACCAATTTCAATCATGCTTCAGTCGAAGGCAAAGAAAGGTTTGGATTAAAAATAAACAAATACGGACATGTTTTCATATTTAAATAAAAAGTCAGTAAGTGGCTTGGTCAAGACATTTAAACACTGTGACCTTAGGATGGCAAGCTGTTTTCTATTCAATAATTCAACCAGACCTTAACCTCCTGTCTAGATTTTGTGTACATGAAGCAACTCAGAAATACGCTATTAATAGATAGAGCAAGGGCAACAATAATGAAATCTACATAACCGTATTTTTATGACACCTTTCACAAAGGCACTTTTGTTTTCTTAGAGGAGTGATTATTCAGACTATTTTGGGATAGGTCACACTCTCTTGACAGAAGGGCTTTCAGAGGTGAGCTCGTCAGTGGGAAAGTTCCTGACAAAACTGTGAGTTTCTTTCTGACATTAACTTAACACTGTGTTATGACCTTGATTCTGAACTCCACAGGACAAAAGTTGCTGGGGAAGGTAAAAGGTTTAGAGCCTAATATAAGGATGTTTACTTATTTAACGTAAAGTATCTAATAACATAAAGGATTTGCTTTTTCCACTTTATTTTCCAACAGACATTTTTGAAAAAGTGGACAAAAATATTCAAAGAGCTCTTTTCTGCTGTTCTCTGTGTATGCAAAATAAATGTTTTGAGTTTTATTACCTAAAATATTGCTTCATCCCTGGATACAGGGAATAAATAAGCACATTGTTCTTTAATTCCTAACCTACTAGCCTGTTAATTAATCATGTATAATGTGGTGGTGATGGTTTAGTCTCTAAGTTATGGTCAACTCTTTGTGACCCCATGGACTATATATAGCCTGCCAGGCTCCTCTGTCCATGGGATTCTCCAGGAAAGAATACTGGAGTGGGTTGCCATTTCCTTCTCCAGGGGATCTTCCCAACCCAGGAATCAAATCCAGGTCTCCTGCATTGCAGGCAGATTCTTTACCAACTGAGCTATGATGGAAGTCCAATCATGTATAATGGTAGTATCCAAGTCAGATATTTTAGAAAAGTTTAGTCGTTCTATAAAAATCACCACTGTCTTCCTTAAAGCCATCCCACTTGGATTTATAATTCTGGCAAAATAATGTGTTTGCTATACAAATTCAGTATCAAGACTAACAAGTCATTTTGTTTTTATGAAAATTCTGGAACTGTGACCAGTCATCTTGGATGCATTTAAGCTTTTCAAAAGATTAAAACATCAATTTAGTAAAAAAGTACTCTTTATTAATAATCAATGTCTAGAGACAGTAGCAGTGAGAGTAGTCTATAATTAAAAACGAAAATATCCAAAGTAACAAGGCAAAGCTTCAAATTCTTCTCATATACACCTTACCCTGTCACTCAAAGCTCTCCACAGCTAATCCATCTAGTTTCCCAGCAATATCAACCATGTGATCACACATTCCACATTCTGGTCATAATAAACTCATACCTCCTGACCTCTCAGCTTTTGCCACTTCTATTCCTTCTACCTGTAATATCACTTAGTGCCCACTGTCCATCAGTACTGTTAAACTCTTACCAGTTTTAAGGCTCAGTTCCAAATCTCTGCTAAAAACTACCTAATCCTCTAACTCCCTGTGTCCCACCCACCCCCCACCTCAGTCAGCTTCCTTGGATTTTCAGGGTCATTCCTATTCCTTGTTTGTAACTTATTAAATTAATTTCCTTGGGACTGAGATTAATATAATTTATTTCATATCATTTCTATCTCTATCATTAGATAACAAGCTCACTGAGGTGAAGAAGACTTCACTGAGCCTCTCCTTATCCCTCCGGGCTCATGTCGGCTGGTTAAACCGAGTTGGATTGATGATACAACTTTTAGTACTAGCAAATTCCATAAAAAGCATTCTTGAGTAATAGCACAAAAGTATTATATAAAAGTTTGGCAGATTACCCTTGGTTTGTTAACCACTTTTCTTTATGTAAATCACAAAATGTGTAAAGTAAGTTTCCATTTCATTTGAAAATTCCACAGTAAATATAATTAGCTAATGCAAAGTGTCCTGTCATTGAAAAGGTCACATCCAAATAGGAAACCCTTATCATAATTAGCCCTAATGAGGCTTTATTTTTAAGGTTATTACCTTCTTCTGACTTGCTCTTTAATTTGTAACACTGTTTAACTATTAAAAACACTTACAATTTTAGCTCTACCAATCTTACTAGATGGAAACCGTTCATTGACAACACTATTCCTTCTCCTAGAGAGAGCTAAGTGGGATTTCCATTTTTAAGCATCCTTTTACTAGGTGCTAAGTTGCTTTAGTCTCGTCCTACTCTTTGAGACCCTATGGAAAGTAGCCTGCCAGAATCCTCTCTCCATGGGATCCTTCAGGCAAGAATACTGGAGTGGGCTGCCATGCTCTCCTCCAGGGGATCTTCCCAACCAAGGGACTGAACCGTCATCTCTTATGTCTACCTGCACTGACAGGCAGGTTCTCTACCGCTAGCGCCACCTGGGAAGCCCCTTCTGCTAGGCGAGGCTGTAGTTTCTTGGAGGTTAAGTAACTCATTCTCAGAAATGTTTCTTTTCCTTTCTCTGCATGATATTAAAAAAGATATTTAATCATCAGTGTCAGCGATTATTCCTTAATTCTCCTGGGTCTTTTCTCTAATTCAGTGGTTCCCAACAGAGAGTAATCTTGCCTGGGTTTTGCCATCACTGGGATTCTACTCCAGCCTCTCTTTTCTTCCTCTTCCCTGCATCCATTTTAGCAACTCCATCTACCTACCCACTAGGTGGGTGGTTTCTATGAGTTTTCCACTCTGAGAATATTCTCAGGCATATTTGGAAGCCATTTTGATGGTCCTGATGAGGGGATATCACTATTGGCATCACGTGGATAAAGTCTAGAGGTGTTACTAATCATCCTATAATGCACAGTACAGTCCCTCCATAACAAAGAACAAATCAGTTCCAAATATTAATAGTCTTGCTGTAGTTGATCTTCAGTGATAATAAGAACCAATCAGTCATTTTCTGTATACTTTCTTTATAATAACCGTTTTAGGTGACTATTATTGTCTGTCTTTCTGTTCACCTGTTGAATGTTCTCATGGGAGTCACTAAATAAAGATGATAGACTCCTCTAATAATTCCCACCTGGAAGTTAAGGCCTTTGTTCTGTTCTTAGTATTTTTATTGTTTTCTTTTCATGAATGTTAAATTTCCCTCCCAACAGGTTCTTTAATTGTAGAAGTAACCATCCCAACTATGTTTATGTACCATTACACTTAGGAATTAACAGTAATTCCTACCTAAAGGAATTGCCAGTCAATCCTAAAGGAAATCAATGCTGAATATTCATTGGAAGGAATGATGCTGAAGCTGAAGCTCTAATACTTTGGCCACGTGATGCAAAGAGTGGACTCTTTGGGAAAGACTCTGATGCTGGGAAAGGTTGAGGACAAGAGAAGAAGGGGACAACAGAGGATGAGATGATTGGATGACATGACTGACTCAATGGACATGAATTTGAGCACACTCCAGGAGATAGTGAAGGACAGGGAAACCTGGCGTGTGGCAGTCTATGGGGTTGCAAAGTTATTCACGCCTTAGCGACTGAACAACAGCAACAACCTAAAGGAAATTTGTTTTAGCAAGAAAACCATAATAAGCTAATAGGTTCTTGCTGCTGTTCTTTGAACTCAGTGGACTTCCAAAGTAATCCCTCTTTGGCTACATTTGGGATACGATGGCTAGTCCTGTTGTAAGTTCTTCTGAAGATGCAAAGGAAACATGTAACTATAGCAGGAAAAGAATTTCCATGTGTGTTAGGAGGTATACTTCCATACTGGAGCCCCCTTTCTCCAGCCAGAGTAGAAGAAAAAAGTCCTCATGCGTTGTTCTACAGATTTAAGNTGCAAAGAATATAATCAATCTGATTTTGGTGTCAACCATCCGGTGATGTCCATGTGTAGAGTCCTCGTTTGTTTTGTTGGAAAAGGGTATTTGCTATGACCAGTGCGTTCTCTTGGCAGAACTCTATTAACCTTTGCCCTGCTTCATTCTGTACTTCAAGGCCAAATTTATAGCAGACATTATATAGATGTATTACTAGTATTTGGTTTTCTATCTCTTAAAGTGATCCTTTTTCTGGAGTATTGGTCTGCTCTTACCAAGAGATTACAAAAGATTTTTTTTAGTTTTTCTGCCTACATAGCAAAGATTCTGTATCTTACCAGAATAACTGCTATGGTCCGTGTTGACCTTATTATGTCCTTCAATATTTAAGAAAAAAAATTCTCAGATATGAAAGGGTTAAAATTTTTTCATCATGTTACCTCCTAGGTTTACTTTTAAAATATTTTATTGTCTTTTAGTTTAATAGGCAACTAAGTGTTGTCTTAGTCACCCTTGATCCAATCTCTCTTTTTTAAACTTTTGAATTCTTAAATTTTATTGTGGCAAGACCCATGATCTTATCCTAATCAGCTCAAATATGCTGACAGTTTTAATAAAATTTTTTTGCCAAGATTGAATTCTAACTAATGCCTTTTGTACCTAAAATTGTTTTGAGATTTTTAGAAGTTCCCTGGAAAATCACAAAGGATTTTCTCTTTGATGTCATAAAAAGACAAATGCTAGAAATAATGAGGCTTATTTGATATGTTACTATTGATGAATTACATGAGAAGAGCTGTCAAATTGAGAGGTATTTAGCCTTCTCTAGGTTGTTTGTTGGGGGAAATGTTATTAATATGAATATTTCAGAAACTGTATTTCATTTGAGAAGTTCCTAGGGATTTGTCAATGCCTTTACTGTGTGTGGTATGTTTCCCTTCATTAGAATCTTGGTGCTGCTTTCCCTGATGTCAGACAAAACAATATAATATCAGTCATAATTTTAGTTGTTTTCTAAAGTACTAACTCAATCTCAATTTTATTTCTTTATTTTGAATCTGGCATCTTCCAGCCCAGTGGTGTTAAATTGGAGATTCACATACTTACGTATGGAGTTTTATTACTGAAGTTTAGGACGGTTCATGGGGTCACAAAGAGTCAGACACTGAGCAGCTGAACTGAACTGAACTGAATTGAGGACTCTAAATTTACAGCATCTCTATACTTGATATTTTTAATATATTCTCAGTATATTCCAAATACAGGCATGATATATCCTCTTGGTATACCCACTGTAGAGTATGTCTCAGGATTATTATATGTTACATTTGAACATCTTTTTCTTTGTTAGAGTATATTCATCTACTTAAAAAGTAGATGTAACATTCACTCTTGTGAAAATAGAGTTATTATTATGTTTAGAGACATTTTACCTCAAAGTTTTGATTGATCTTATTGTTTTACTTTCACGCTGCAGAAATAATAAATTTTCCTGGTCAGCTGTCTTATTCTTAAAATGAACACTCATCAGATTTTTTACCTTTGGAAATTGCAGAAATTTTAAGAAATTAACCACAGCTATTTAAAGCCTCTTAATATCTTCAGACAGTATTTTGTTTTACTCTAATGCTTCCTTAAGATAAATCAAAACTTTGGGGGTAAAATATCTCTAAACATAATGACAACTCTATTTTCACAAGAGTGAATGTTACTTCTATTTTGTGAATGTTACATCTATTTTATAAAAGTGGATGAATATACTCTTTTATGAAGAAAAACGTGTTCAACTGTAACATATAATAATCCTGCTGCTACTGCTGTTAAGTCGCTTCAGTTGTGTCCGACTCTGTGCGNTCTCTAAACATAATGACAACTCTATTTTCACAAGAGTGAATGTTACTTCTATTTTGTGAATGTTACATCTATTTTATAAAAGTGGATGAATATACTCTTTTATGAAGAAAAACGTGTTCAACTGTAACATATAATAATCCTGCTGCTACTGCTGTTAAGTCGCTTCAGTTGTGTCCGACTCTGTGCGACCCCATAGACAGCAGCCCACCGGGCCCGCCATCCCTGGGATTCTCCAGGCAAGAACACTGAAGTGGGTGCCATTTTCTTCTCCAATGCATGAAAGTGAAAAGTGAAAGTGAAGTCACTCAGTCATGTCCGACTCTTAGCAACCCCATGGACTGCAGCCTACTAGGCTTCTCCATCCATGGAATTTTCTAGGCAAGAGTACTAGAGTGGGTTGCCATTGCCTTCTCTGATAATAATCCTGAGACATACTCTACAATGGATATACCAAGTGGATATATCAAGGCCGAACTGTGTTTGAGTGTCTCCTGTGGAGGTATGGGTCAGCAGTGGACTGCTTCAGGGCAGGGGCTCTGGGTTCAGTAGACCTGGGTATGGTGTAAGCCCTCTTGGAAGAAGTTGCCATTAACCCCACCACAGAGCTCCCAGAACTTACACAGGACTGGGGAAACAGACCCTTGGAGGACACAAACAAAACCTTGTGTACACTAGGACACAGGAGAAGAGCAGTGACCCCACAAGAGACAGACTCAGATTTTCCGGTGAGTGTTCTGGAGTCTCTGGTGGAGGTGTGGGTCCGTGGTGGCCTGCTGCAGGGTTGGAGGCCTTGAGTGAGGCAGTGCCTGCACAGGACCTTCTGAAGGAGGTCGCCATTATCTTCATTACCTCCACCATAGTTTGGGCTCAGGTCAAACAACAAGGAGGGAACACAGCTCTGCCCATCAACAAAAAATTGGATTAAAGGTTAACTGAGCAGGGCCCCACCTATCAGAATAAGACTCAGCTTCCCTGTCAGTCAGTCTCTCCCATCAGGAAGCTTCCATAAGCCTCTTATCCTTCTCCATCAGAGGACAGACAGACTGAAAACCAAAATCACAGGAAACTAACCAATCTGATCACAAGGACCACAGCCTCTTCTAACTGAATGAACTATAAGCCATGCCATGTAGGACCACCCAAGATAAACAGGTCATGTTGGAGAGGTCTGACAGAATGTGGTCCACTGGAGAAGGGAATGGCAAACTACTTCAGTATTCTTGCCTTGAGAATCCCATGAACAATATGAAAAGGCAAAAAGATAGGACACTGAATGATGAACTCCCCAAGATGGTAGGTGCCCAATATGGTACTGGAGATCAGTGAAGAAATAAGTCCAGAAAGAATGAAGAGATGGAGCCAAAGCAAAAACAACACCCAGTTGTGGATGAAAGTAAAGTCCAATGCTGTAAAGAGCAATATTGCATAGGAACCTGGAATGCTAGGTCCACGAATCAAGGCAAATTGGAAGCGGTCAAACAGGAGATGGCAAGAGTGAACGTCAACATTTTATGAGTCAGCAAACTAAAACGAAATGGAATGGGTGAATTTAACACAGATGACCATTATATCTACTACTGTGGGCAAGAATCCCTTAGAAGAAATGGAGTAGCCATCATAGACAACAAAAGAGTCCAAAATGCAGTACTTCGGTGCAATCTCAAAAATGAGAGAATGATCTCTGTTTGTTTCCAAGACAAATCATTCAATATCACAGTAATCCGAGTCTATGTCCTGAACAGATGTCCTTTTCATTATAGGGGACTGGAATGCAAAAGTAGGAAATCAAGAAACACCTGGAGAAACAGGCAAATTTGGCTTTGGAGTACAAAACAAAACAGACCAAAGACTAACAGAGTTTTGCCAAGAGAATGCACCGGTCATAGCAAACCCCCTCTTCCAACAACACAAGAGAACCAGATGGTCAAAACCAAAATCAGATTGATTATATTCTTTGCAGCCAAAGATGGAGAAGCTTTATACAGTCAGCAAAAACAAGACCGGCAGCTGACTGTGGTTCAGATCAGGAACTCCTAATTGCAAAACTTAAATTGAAGAAAATAGGGAAAACCACTAGACCATTCAAGTATGATCAAAATCAAATCCCTTATGATTATACAGTTAAAGTGACAAATAGAATCAAGGGATTAGGTCTGATAGACAAAGTACCAGAAGAACTATGGATGGAGGTTCATGACATTGTACAGATGGCGGTGATCAAGTCCATCCCTAAGGAAAAGAAATGCAAAAACACAAAAATGGTTCTCTGAAGAGGCCTTACAAATAGCTAAGAAAAGAAAAGATGTGAAAGGCAAAGGAGAAAAGGAAAGACATACCCATTTGAAGACAGAGTTCCAAAGAATAGCAAGGAGAGATAAGAAAGCCTTCTTCAATGATCAGTTCAAAGAAATAGAGGAAAACAACAGAATGGGAAAGGCTAGAGATCTCTTCAAGAAAATTAGAGATACCAAAGGAACAGATGGACACAATAAAGGACAGAAATGATATGGACCTAACAGAAGTAGAAGATATTAAGACGAGGTGGCAAGAATACACAGAAGAACTGTAGAAAAAATATCTTCATGACCCAGATAATCACGATGGTGTGATCACTCACCTAGGGCCAGACATCCTGGAATGTGAAGTCAAGTGGGCCTTAGGAAGCATCACTAGGAACAAAGCTAGTGGAGGTGATGGAATTCCAGATGAGCTATTTCAAATCCTAAAAGGTAACACTGTGAAAGTGCTGCATTCAATATGCCAGCAAATGTGGAAAACTCAGCAGTGGTCATGGGACTGGACAAGGTCAGTTTTCATTCCAATCCCAAAAAAAGCAATGCCAAAGAATGCTCAAGTTCAGTTGAGTCACTCAGTCGTGTCCGACTCTTTGCAACCCCATGAATTGCAGCATGCCAGGCCTCCCTGTCCATCANCATTGGAAAAGATCCTGATGCTGGGAGGGATTGGGGGCAGGAGGAGAAGGGGACGACCGAGGAGGAGATGGCCTGATAGCATCACTGACTCAATGGGCATGAGTCTGAGTGAACTCCGGGAGTTGGTGATGGACAGGGAGGCCTGATGTGCTGCGATTCATGGGGTTGCTAAGAGTATGACACAACTGAGGGACTGAACTGAAATGAACTGAACTGATATGGAGTTAATGTACCAGTTCATGACCTTCTGGAGAAGTGAAGACAGGGCGTATATGAATATAATGAAAATTTCTTTCTTCAGGATATATTTCATGTATTATTTTGAAACTCAGAAAGCAGCTGATCCTTCTCTTTGCTCTCTACCCTTCTGGGAATTGCACAGGGCATAACATCAATGCTCTCAAAGCCAATGTGGGTTTTCTTTCTCAGGCAGTATATGAGTTTCAGCCTCATCAGGCCAAGAAGTATTTTCATGTCTAACAAAACAGCATTTCTACTCCCCTTGTGGGTATGGATGGAATGGTTCAGGATGGGAGTGCTCAGTACCACATTTCTGCAGAGGGAGATGAATTTTGGTGCTCTTTCCATGAGAGAGTCTCATTGACAGAAAGGAGATTATTGGCTGTGCCATTCAGTTGGTCGCCATTATAAAGAGCATGTACTGAAGAGAGGCAGTGTACTCTGCACCATTCAAGAAAGCTGGAAGGGTGTCCTATCTGGTCGGGACCATCTAAATGGATGAGACATGAGGAAGAAAAAGGGACTGGGATTACAGGCAAGCTGGTGCTCAAGGCTAACACATATGGTGCCCTGTGCCCAATACTTGGCATAAATTATCTCATGCCCCACCTCAAATTTCCATGGTAAAAATGATTATTATCATCATTTCATAGTTGAGGAAACCTAGATTTACAGAGATTAGGTAAAATGCCTGATGTCGCACAGCTCAAACTTGAATTCAGGTTTGTCTTATCCAAAGCCCGGGTATCTAACTCCTCAGCAGTGCCATGGTGACTGCTGGCCAGTATATGGCTAAGATTATTGAACTCAAGTCTCTGTGGAAATACAGATGTCAAACCCACTGCATGGAGAACAAAGACTGGCCTCTTAAATCATCAATGTGCCATCAACAACTTCAGAGTGCCAACCCCCACTTCCTTTCTCCTGAAGACTGTCCTTTCATAACTCTTCATCTTCTCCCTACAGTTTGGACAGTGTGCTTTCTAGCTATTATCCTAGGCTTTCCTGCTGTTCTTCTTTGGACTCCTAAGCCTTTTTTCATTATTTCTTGGTGTTCTCCCCTTGTTTGGTTGTAGAGCATCCTGCAGTTGCTTAAAGCCTCACAAAGGAGAGCAGGTGGTCAGTCTTGCAACTTTCACCAAAACGTATCCAGTGACAGGGAACCAACTCACCAACTCACCTTCAGTGACATTCTGACTATTCCATATAAAGGCTGAAATGTTTTCATTTATTCATATCAAACAGAGCCCTCAGGATGCAGACTGAGAGAGAGAAAACCTGGCCAGGAACCCGAATATAACAGCCCAAGTGCAGCAACTTGTGTAGATTGTGACTACACAACTTGTAGCAGATTGTGACTTGTTTCGTTAACCACAGCGTCTAATCTGCAGGTGATAAGCTGTGCTCATGATGGAAAAAGAGGGGAAGGTATTGATTCGTGATTCCAGGGAGTAAGATATTCTTGAAGCAGGAGAGTGGTATTGATTGAGAAGATGGGACAGAGGTTTTCCCTGATCCTGCCCCGGCCCTTGGTAGATAACACGGGCTAAGTAGATCCTCAGGATTCCAACCAAGTATACTGAGGCTGAGGATAGTCCCAACCCAGTCTGGNAGGGAGTAAGATATTCTTGAAGCAGGAGAGTGGTATTGATTGAGAAGATGGGACAGAGGTTTTCCCTGATCCTGCCCCGGCCCTTGGTAGATAACACGGGCTAAGTAGATCCTCAGGATTCCAACCAAGTATACTGAGGCTGAGGATAGTCCCAACCCAGTCTGGAAGTGAAAGTGAAAGTGAAGTTGCTCAGTCGTGTCCGACTCTTTGCGACCCCATGGACTGTAGCCTACCAGGCTTCTCCGTCCATGGGATTCTCCATGCAAGAATACTGGAGTGGGTTACCATTTCCTTTTCCAGGGGAATTTTCCCAACCCAGGGATCAAACCTAAGTCTCCCACATTGGAGGCAACCCAGTCTGGAAGTGGAATGCAAATGGGGCAGAATGTCCTTGTTGTCATGGACTGGACAAACCTAGGAAGAAGAAGGATGGTTTAGGTAAAGTGAATGATAGGATTTGGAATGGCAAATCAAAGCCAACTAATATTCTTACAAGCATATCCTTATTTAAAACTGTTCATGCACATGGGACAGTTATTTATCTCCACAGTTTAAAGTTATAGTGGTTCTGGTGGTTAAGATATTTCTGCTTTATGTCTCAGTTTCCTCTGCATAAAAGAAGATATTTTTAGATAATCTCTAGGAGTCCTTCACATTGAATATTCTGAATCTGAATATTAGCAAAACATAACAACGAAAGCATGGAAAAGATTGCAGTCATGATTATTCTTGGCTGTTCACAGATTTCTCCCATTTAGCTAGAACCCATTATTAGCCATTCTTAAGAGCTTCTTGCCAGTCCTTTCTTAAGCCACACAATGAAATAAAAATTCCTATATTATAAATTTCACTGGAGAGGGATTGAGGACTTTGGCTTTCTGATTCATGAGACAAAGCTAAGCAATCAAAAGACCAATGAATTGTGAATAATTGCAAAAAAAAAAAAAAAGAGAGAGAGAGAGCTGAATTTCAAGTAGCAAGGGTGATCTTACCTTCCTCTGGAAGAGCCATGGGCGTGCTAGGGAGCAGGTTAGGTGAGAAAGAGGAGGGAAAGCGATTTCAGAGAAAAGATTTTTGAAAGTGAAGGTGGAGGGATAGTTAGCTGAAAATAATAGAGGAAAATAAGTACCGAAGATACAGAAATGAGCCGATTAAGGGACTATATCTATCTTCTCTCCTTGGTGTCTCTGAGGATCCTAAAGTCTGAATGGCAGCTAGCGATATTCTTGGGGGAATGGGGAAAAGCACAAACCATACTTTTCTGTTTCACCTGCAGTACTTTTGTACAGATGAAATAAGGTTAAAGGGAATGGTAAAACTAAAGGAGTCACAAGGAGTGGCAAACCTAAGAAACAGGAGACCACTGGACTGTGAGAGCCTTAAAATCCCAGACTGTGATACTGAGATACCCAACACTTCACAGAAGGCTCGGTCCATTATGCAGTAGACACTCCATGAATGGGTGAGTAATTAATCCCAGGAAATTTGCCTTAGAGAGGGCGAGGGAAAGGGAAAATTTGACTATCGTTATATATTATGAGTGATGTATGAATGAGCTAGAGGCTTACAAGCTGGAAGGACTATTTCATCTTAGTATCCACATACCTTCCAGGATTACCATCCTCCTGTTGGCAATATGGGACGGGAGGCTATGGTGGAGAGGGCAGTGGAGCAAGGCCTGTGGCATGATGATCATGACAATTCCTCATCCCCTAGACTTTGGTATGCACTGGTTGTTTTGCTAAAGCAATCTGTCAAGCAAATTAGACTTCAGGAAAATCTCAATAATGCTAAAGATTCAGTAGTTATTTCAACAGAGTGTTTGCCTTAAGTCTGAGTCAAGGCCCTCAGAGATTTAAATTCTCTTTCTGTGTTTAGTTGCTCAGTTGTGTCCGGCTCTTTGCGACCCCATGGACTGTAGCCCTTCTAGGTGGACCGAAATAGTCATAGGACTTCCCAGAGTAAGTGGAGCCCCAGATCAGTCTTAGGGAACTCATCTAAGATACTCACAGAAGTGTAACAGTCACCTGTTGCTGTTTCCCTCCTTTGTGTGTTTACTTCCAGCTCCACTTCAGTAGATGGAAAAAGAAGGCTAGACTTGGACCCTGAAGACTGGAATCTCATTGCTTATTATTTGGTTATCTTTTGGCAAATCTGCAGACATCTCCAAGTTTTCTGATTTGTAAAATAAACATAAAGCCTACATGACTTATTACTGTGGGAAACAAAATACCTTAAAATCCAGCAAAGTTATCACAGCAATTAGAATATAATCCTAGCACAGAAGCTTAAAAGACTCCTTTTGATCAAGTCCCTGTCTATCTGGTCAATATTCTATTTCTTTCCCTTTATTCCTTAAGTTGCAATGTGGACCTTCTCTTATTGCTCAATATCAGATATCAGATCTCTCCCACCCCAGGGCTACAGTAATCTTCTCCTTGACATTTCCTTCTTATGCTATGCCACCTAGGTCTCAGCTCATATGACATCTTTTCAAAGACACTTCCTTCATCCATTCTATCAAATATTTCACAGCTATATATTCCAGTCCCCCCATCAACCCCATGGGTCATGGTCTATTTCATTCTTCTGTTCCATTTTCTTGTTAGCAATGGTCACCATTTGCACTTATTTTGCTGATTTGTTTCTTAACGTGTTTATTAGTTGCCTCTCTCCAATCAATAATATAAACACAAGAAGAGCAGGGACATTATATTGCTTGTATTTGGAATCATATCTGGTGAGCACATAGTAGGTGATAATAAATATTTTAGTTAAAGTTGTAGAGTCAATGGCTTTCCAGGTGGCTCAGTGGTAAAGAATCCTCTTGTCAATGCAAGAGACACAGGAAACTCTGGTTTGATCCCTTGGTCAGGAAGATCCCCTGGAGTAGGAAATGGCAACCTACCCCAGTATTTTTGCCTGGAAAATTCCATGGACAGAGAAGCCTGGAGGACTATGGTCCATGGGGTCCCCAAGAGTCAGACATGCACACACAGTAGAGTTAATAAATGTTTGAAACAAAATATTTTAATGAAAGGGATTCATATACTGTGAGGCATGATGCACACATAAAGAAGCATTTACTTCAGTTGAGAAGGTATTAGAGGAGAAACAACAGACAGTGAGGAATACTAGATTTTCATTTTGCCTTGACTGCTTTCCAGTTGTCTGGAGTAGGGCAAATCACCCCTTTGACTCTCAGTACATTGGTTTCCTCATTTGTAAAAGAAGGGAAGTGGGGGCTTTCTTGGTGGTTCACTTGTTAAGAATCCCTCTTGCAAAGCAGGGGACGCAGGTTCAATTCCTGTTTGGAGACCTAAAAACCCACATTTTGGAGCAGCTAAGCCCAGGCACCACAACTACTAAGCCCATATGCTCTGGAGCCCATGCACCACAGCTGAAAAGCCCATGATTGCAGCAAAAGACCCCAAGTGCTGCAGTAAGACTCTATGCAGCCAAGTAAATAAATAAATATTAAGGAAAATTAAAAGGACAAATTCATGTTGATGTATGGGAAAAAAACACCACAATATTGTGAAGTAATTAGCCTCTAATTAAAATTAATTAATTAATTAATTAAAAATTTTTAATGAAAAGAGGAAAGTGGTACATGCCTCATAGGTTGTTTTGAGACTTCAATGCAATGTTGACATAAATAGGCAATAGTCCTGGAGTGGGTTGCCATTTCCTTCTTCAGGGGATCTTCCCAACCCAGGGCTCAAACCCAGGTCTCCCACATTGTGGACAGATGCTTTACCGTCTGAGCCATTATCAAAATTCTCCCCTAAATCATCAAAATTCTGCTATCCATGCCTTCGTTTGCATAAGTATATTTGGATATTCTAATTAGAACCTTTGTCAAGAATCCAAACAAAAGAATTTAGGATTTTGCCCTGAAGGAAGAAGATAACTCTTTCCAAAACAGCTACTCAATTTTCACACGGCTGAAGAGAGGTGGCAAAGGCATCAATGTTACTTGCAGAAATAAGACTGAGCAATCGGATTAACATCAATTTACCAATGGAGCAGGACAACTCATTTCAAGTAAAACACATGATAGTTTATTTAGCAACAACTTCTTGCTTCTTCTACCTCTGTGTAATGACAGCTGTTCTAAGGCTTTCACAAGGAAGACTGTAAAGAAAGAAGATGGATGTGTTTACATTTGATCCAAGTCTGTCCACTGCACTTCTCTGCTGAAGTCCAGAGGTTCTTCGGGAAAGGCACAAGTCCAGCCCAAACCTTTAGGTCCACTCTTTGACTCTAGAAGAAACTTCGGGCTTGATGGATTCCCAATCTCCCAGCCCAGGGCTTGGAAAGTCTGGGTTCAGGGAGTGAGTTTGCCATTTAGAATTCATGGGTTAACCTTGGACTAACCGTTTCATATCTTCATAGGCTTTAACTCCTCTGCAACAAAATGGACATAAAACTGATATCTGCCTCATGGAATTGGTGGGGAGATTAAATAAGCCACTACATGGAGAAAACCCTTTGTAAAGGACAAAGTGCTATACAAACATCCCACATTTTAAATTCGATCCTCGTCTGTTCTGACACAAGGAATTACAGCTGTACTCCTCTTGGTAGAGAGGTTTGTAACAGTCAAGGTCCCAAGTGCTCACAGGGAAGGTACATACTTGGTACAGGTGCAGCTTCTTTCCTTCCTGTGGCCTCACTGGCATTGCTAATATATCACAACACTTTTTCCTACTGAGTCTAGACCCAGTCTCAAAGCCCCATCTTAACAGTCTAGCAGTTACCATTGATGGAGTTGGCCTGGGAAATAAAGACTCCTATGAAACCTCTAAAGCCTGTGGCCAAAGCATCTCACTCTCCTCTCTGTTGTCCAGACTGCGGATACACATGAGGTGCCAGACATGTGCATAGCAATGACATCCCAGAGCAACGGAGCTTCAGTCACTACACACACACACAGTGCAATGCTGGCTCAAGCATGTTTGTTATGTCTGAGTTAACTTCATGGTGGAAAATAAAACAAATGTTCAGGGAAATGTTGGCAACTGTACAATTTATGGTAAATCAAACTGCCTGAAGAGATGTGTAAAAGGTTTTGGAGAAAACGAAGGCTCTGGAACTGAGGAGCAAATGTCAAGTTAGCTAGTGTAGACATCATGTCATTGGATCTATCCCTTAATTGCTCTATGTTTTCCTATCAGCTAGGATAATTTGAAAACATTTCGATTCTCCTTTTGGTTCTGGAAGGAACTGAGCATTTTGTGAAAGTGATCAGAGAGCCTTCTTTGACAATCCAGATGTCAGATGCTATCCTGAAAGAACAGAAGTTGATCTGCAGCTGTCAAACTTGCAAATAGGAAACTCTTTCACTCAGTCCTGACACCAGTTTGCCTGACATGAGGTGACCTACTGTGTTACTTTTTACCAAGGTCAAGCAATGGCACATTTTATGGGAAACTGCACTTGCTGGTTACTCAAGCTAGAAGAAGAGAACAGCTCCCTACTTTGTGTCACTAGGGATATGACCAAAGAAAAACATATTAACAGGTTTTCTTAATTAAAATAATAAATGTGTTTTATATGCATACATAGCCAAAGTCTAATTTTCAAAGAGGTAATTTACACTTTTTATGTTAATAAATATTTCTTTAAGTCCTAAAAGCTAAGAAGCTTATAATAATGACAAGAACAAACATGGCACATTTTTTTTCTTCTGAGCCTAGAGATTGTTCAGAGAGGCAATGGCACCCCATTCCAGTACTCTTGCCTGGAAAATCCCATGGACGGAAGAGCCCGGTAGGCTGCAATCCATGGGGTCGCTAAGAGTCGGACACGACTGAGCGACTTCACTTTCACTTTTCACTTTCATGCACTGGAGAAGGAAATGGCAACCCACTCCATTGTTCTTGCCTGGAGAATCCAGGGACGGGGGAACCTGATGGGCTGCCGTCTATGGGGTTGCACAGAGTCGGACACGACTGAAGTGACTTAACAGAGACTGTTACTTCTATTTGCCTCAAGGGTCTGCATTAGGGCCCAATTCAAGAAATATGTCTTCAACAAATGGGTGTTTAACAGGAGATATTGCAGCTCCTCTTATTCCCTGTTGATCCCCTTTTAAAGCCATTTTTTAATCTTAGTATTAAATAGTTCACAATTTCCTTGGAGTTTATAAAGCACTTTTTCAGGCTATGTATCTCTGGTCCTCACACTACAGTTTTAGCAATATCAATACCAACTTTCAGAGGAAATGTGGAGACTCAAGGAGATTAAACCATTTGGCCAAGATCACATAGCTGGAAAATGCAAAAACATAGGAGTTAAATCCATATAAGCTGATTTCTAGAATGGTCTTCTTTACTACCACACATCCACCTAAAGAATGACTTAAGACAGGATTATGTTTCCTGTGAAACTAAAATAGAGAATTTTCTTTTTTTAACCTAATAGAAATTCCCGGGGCAGGAGAGTGAGCCAAGATGGAGTAACCTCTCAGTTCTGTGAGCAGTCTCAGAATTAGATAAGTATTAAAGAGAACAAATGAACAACAACAAAAAGAACAAATCCAGAGGAGCCAGAGATACCAAGTTTGGGGCTGGGTGGAGGTAACATCAAACAAAAGTAGTTGTGAATAAACCAGACTAGTGGTCCCCAACCTTTTCAGTACCAAGGACCAGTTTTGTGGGCAATAATTTTCCCACAGACTTGGGAGTGGGGGGTGATTTCAGTATACTGCATTTATTGTGCACTTTATTCCTAATCTAACACTGCCATTGATCTGACAAGGTGTCAGTTAGCAGTCTGAAGGTTGGGACCCCTGAACCAGACAACTGATTTGCAGTGTACATTGGAAACTAGAAATTTCGTGCTGCCAGATTTAGCGATTGATTCAACAGGGCAATTTGTAGCCTTCCATGCGGGTGGAGAGAAAGTAAAGTATCTGAAGTCTATCCCAGTTGGCCTTCTACTGATTCTCTGGCTTAGGTGCCCTGGGCTGAGTGGTATTTGGGAGAAAATAAACAGATCACTTCATGGGAAATAGATGGGGAAACAGTGAAAATAGTGTCAGACTTTATTTTGGGGGGCTCCAAAATCACTGCAGATGGTGATTGCGGCCATGAAATTAAAAGACACTTACTCTTTGGAGGGAAAGTTATGACTAACCTAGATAGCATATTAAAAAGCAAAGATACTACTTTGCCAACAAAGGTCCATCTAGTCAAGGCTATGATTTTTCCAGTGGTCATGTATGGATATGAGAGTTGGACTGTGAAGAAAGCTGAGCACCGAAGAATTGATGCTTTTGAACTGTGGTGTTGGAGAAGACTCTTGAGAGTCCCTTGGACTGCAAGGAGATCCAACCAGTCCATCCTAAAGGAGATCAGTCTTGGGTGTTCACTGGAAGGACTGATGTTGAATCTGAAACTCCAATACTTTGGCCACCTCATGCAAAGAGTTTTCTCATTGGAAAAGACCCTGATGCTGGGAGGGATTGGGGGCAGGAGGAGAAGAGGACGGCAGAGGATGAGATGGCTGGATGGCATCACTGACTCGATGGACATGGGTTTGGGTAAACTCCGGGAGTTAGTGATGGACAGGGAGGCCTGGTGTGCTGCGATTCATGGGGTCACAAAGAGTTGGACATGACTGAGCGACTGAACTGAACTGAACTGAAACAGATCAACGGTTCCCACTAAGGCAGAGTGGCAGTGCATCACATTTTAATTTGTTGTTTCCAAGAATGCAGACTGTTACAATGTAAGTTGTAGTTGGCATGGGAATGGAAACTGACCATCCAGGACTGGACATGTTTAAGAATGAAGGGAGCACATGTACCAGCAATGGAAAATTGATCCAAATAATAAAGGGAAGTCAAGGTCAAAGCAAACCCCCAAAAACCATAGCTGACTCATAGAGAGAGCCAGGGACCAGCCCAGTAGAAGGTGCTACAGAACCAGACCCATGCTTGAGCCTGTCCATTAACAGTGATTGCTATAATTTAGCATATACTTATGAGTATGGCATGTGTACAGTGACTTATAAATATTCTTTCATTAATCTTAAAAATACAGTGAACTGATTATTTTTAAGAACAATGTTTGCAGATAAGAAAGCTCTGGTTCAAAGAGATTCAGTGACTTATTCAAGGCCAGACAGCTAGTAGGAGGCATGCCAGGATTGCGACAGAAACCTGGCTTCAAAGCCTGTGTGGCTTAGCCAGGACGCTCAACATTTTTCCCATTACATGGAGGGATTGGACAGTAAATTGATGGTGGTGAGCCATATTTAATAACACTACTCTAAGTATTTTTTTAGTCATGTCAACAACATACAGTTGCCAAGTGTTTTCTCTATGTTTATATATCACTCTACTGATTTTTAGCATCATTGGCAGCCAAGGCTCTTCTCTTTTCTTCCTGAGCCTCAAGAACCTCATTTAGTAGCTGATAACTCTCTGGGTACCAGTGTTTGACTAGCTTGTATAATCTTAGAAAATTTTATTGACCTCATAGGGCCCACTGAGCATCATGGGAGCAAGCAGTTCAGCATCTCAAGCACAGCTCTAAAGAGAAAACTTTCACAGAGATTTATAGAGGCCACTGTCCATATTGTAACATCCTTCTTAGGCCTTTTCCATTTATTCCACTCTCTCCACCATGACAGTGCACGGCTCATGACAGACAGCTGAGGACACAGGCAAGGTGAAAGTGTAAGCCTGCAGCTGTAACCTTAATGGACAGCTGGTGTGAAGATGGCTATTTTGGGGAATCTCATTTTGATCTGTGAGTCATTCTGTGGACATTTGGCATCACACTGGGATGAATCTGCCTGCTTTCTCCACATGGGAGCCAAAGATATATTGCTTCACTAGTGTCCAGTGAGCTTCAGGTTCACAAAATTGCTAGGGCACTTTTAAATATTCCTGCTAAATGAAGGCAGTTGTTGTTGTTCAATCACTTAGTCGTGTCTGACTCTTTGTGACCCCATAGACCACAGGACACCAGGCTTCCCTGTCCACCGTCCCCAGAGCTTGCTCAAATTCGTCTATTGAGTTGGTGGTACCATCCAACCATCTCCTCCTCTGCCAACCGTTTCTCCTCCTGCCTTCAATCTTTTCCAGCATGGAGGCAGTAATATATTCTAAAACAAAGGGAATTTGAACATCATAAGAAGTAGAGGGTTTTACACTGAAGAGCAAATAGAAAAGGACTATATGCCCACATGTCCAACACTCCCTAAACTCAGCTTCTAGTATAGCTCACTCCAGTTCATTCTGATGACCTCAAGTCTTCCCCAATAATAACATATTTGTGATTTAAAGAGTTGTTATTTGAACACAGGCAGAGTTTTAGTATTAGTGTTTTCGTTTTAATTAAGAGAAACTGAATTTGTCTGATTTCAACAGAAAAGTAATTCATAAAAATATATATATTAGGGAGCTCTTGGGAAAGCTGGAGAAACAGAGTCAGAATAAAATGAAAAACCAATTTGGTGAGGAATCTGTTGTTATTATGGCCACAGATGACACTAGAACTCATCTTTACTATGGTCACAGGATCCTGCGTGCAGCCCCTGACCAGCAGCCCCTGACCAGCCTGCCCTTGAAGCCAATGAGATGGATTTGCTTCAGGTCCTTCTTATTTGCAACACTGACTCCTGATTCAGATTCCCACATGGGTGGGCATGATTAGCCAGCTTAGATTAAGTGTTCATATTCTAGTTGTAAAGGAGGCTGGGGAAATCACTATATGGTCTTGTTGGCTTATAAAGTAGAAGACTGGCTCTATTTCCCTTCAAATTTCATACAGTACAAAACTGCCCCCATCATGGTACTAGAAGTGTTGAAGGACACTGGCTAGCCAAAAATGTAACACTTTTTGTCCATGTCACTTTGAAAATTTTCAAATGACATCATCTTCAAATTACAACATAGGCTTATGTTTTAAAGACTATTACTTGCTTGTTTAAATTTTTAAAAATTCTTTTAAAAAGTTTCTGATATTCAAAATTATTCTTATGCCATTCTTAAAATCTGTTCAAAAGCACTTTCTGGTAATCAGCATTCTCCTAAAACTAGGTAAGTCAAATTCCAACCCCAAAATATTTACTTTCGTTTCTGGGTCATTTCTATTTAGCTCAATCAGTCACAAAAAAATCTGTGATTGCTAAAAATAAATTAAAAATTAAAAAGTAAGCAAACAGATGAAACTGATGAGATACCAAATACTTAATAAATGTCTATTACGTAGATATCTCTTTGTTTTGAATTGCAGCTGTTTTGCAATAAATAGCACAAATAGAAACAAATTCAATAGAAATTCCAGAGTCTTAGGATAGCAGATATTCTATGCTCTTAACTTCCCAAAGCGTCATTCAGAATATGCCACTCTTTGCTAAGTCACATGGAATCTATTTAGAATCAAACTAATGATTAAACCCCTAAAAAAGAGCCTGCTTCCTTGTCCAAAATGACCTACATTTTAATATAGAAATCCTTTTTTTATGTGTGTGTGGAATTAAAATATAACTATGTATGTAGATGTACATGTAATTTTTTTTCACCTGAGAGACGGTCATCATGTTTCAATATTGTCCATTTAATAAAGGACAGAAATGGTATGGACCTAACAGAAGCAGAAGATATTAAGAAGAGGTGGCAAGAATACACAGAAGAGCTGTACAAAAACGATCTTCACAACCCAGATAATCATGATGGTATGATCACTCACACTCACCTAGAACCAGACATCCTGGAATGTGAAGTCAAGTGGGCCTTAGAAAGCATCACTAGGAACAAAGCTAGTGGAGGTGATGGAATTCCAGTTGAGCTATTTCAAATCCTGAAAGCTGATGCTGTGCAAGTGCTGCACTCAATATGCCAGCAAATTTGGAAAACCCAGCAGTGGCCACAGGACTGGAAAAGATCACTTTTCATTACAATCCCAAAGAAAGGCAATGCCAAAGAATGCTCAAACTATTGCACAATTGCACTCATCTCACACACAAGCAAAGTAATGTTCAAAATTCTCCAAGCCAGGCTTTAGCAATACATGAACCATGAACTTCCAGATGTTCAAGCTGGTTTAGAAAAGGCAGAGGAACCAGAGATCAAATTGCCAACATCCACTG
>SJYA01000074.1:127446-185275 GCA_006410615.1 Neotragus moschatus | reverse complement strand
CAACATTCAGAAAACAAGGATCATAGCATCTGGTCCCATCGCTTTACAGAAAATAGATGGGGAAACAGTGAAAACAGTGTCAGACTTTATTTTTTTGGGCTCCAAAATCACTGCAGATGGTGATTGCAGCCATGAAATTAAAAGACACTTACTCCTTGGAAGGAAAGTTATGACCAACCTAGAAAGGATATTGAAAAGCAGAGTCATTACTTTGTCAACAAAGGTCCATCTAGTCAAGGGTATGGTTTTTCCAGTGGTTATGTATGGATGTATGGTTTCCAGTGGTTATGTACTATAAAGAAAGCTGAGCTCTGAAGAATTGATGCTTTTGAACTGTGATGTTGGAGAAGACTCTTGAGAGTCCCTTGGACTCCAAGGAGATCCAACCAGTCCATTCTAAAGGAGATCAGTCCTGGGCGTTCACTGGAAGAACTGATGTTGAAGCTGAAACTCCAATACTTTGACCACCTGATGATGCAAAGAGCTGACTCATTGGAAAAGACCCCAATGCTGGGAAAGGTTGAGGACAGGAGGAGAAGGGGATGACAGAGGATGAGATGGTTGGGTGGCATCACCGACTCAATGGACATGGGTTTGGGTAGACTCCGGGAGTTGGTGATGGACAGGGAGGCCTGGTGTGCTGCAGTTCATGGGGTCACAAGGAGTGAACTGAACACACTCAACTATCTCTACTGTTTTCTGACACAACCTAAAGAAGAGAGAAAAGGAAAACAAAGTATAATTTAAAAGACAGAATTGGAAAGGAAGTAATCATAGATGAAACTGGGGAACCTAGAAGGCACATGGATGAGTCTTTGAAAGGCAGAAAAAGCTGAAAATTGAATTATCAGGGGTGAGTAAATAAGCAGAAAGCTGATCTCTTTGCTTTGCAGAACTCTAAGGTAAAGTTCAAGAAAGGGAGGTAATAGGACTCTTTGAAGACAGATGGGCAAATTTGGGTTAACAAAAGAAGATAGGCTGCAAGTCTTTACAAACAACATTTACAACTCCAAACATCCTTATCCTTCCTTGGAAGAAGCCTGAAAATTTACCTTCTGATAATGATGAAAGATACAAACTCTGTGTATCAGTGCTAAGGGACACCAGGTACAACAAATGACAAGAATAAGGAGCTTACATTGAAATAAAGGCATTAAGGGAAAGTGGGCATAGAGACTGGGAACATCCATTTCCTACCATGATTTGGCTCTTAGATGTCGGATAGGTAATTTTTACACATGAAAAATATGTAGCAATCAGTAAGTACTTCACAGACATTGATGTTGGCAGTAGGGTCCTGGTGTATTTAGCTGTTGTTGCTGTTGAGTCGTTCAGTTGTGTCTGACTCTTTGCGATCCCATGGACTACAGCACACCAGGCTTCCCTGTCCTTAACCATCTCCTAGAGTTTGCTCAAACTCAGGTCCATTGAGTCAGTGATGCCATCTAACCATCTCATTTCTCTGTTTTCCCCTTCTCCTCTTGCCTTCAGTGTTACCCAGCATCAGAGTCTTTTTCAGTTAGTCAGCTCTCTGTATCAGATGGCCAAAGTATTGGAGCTTCAGCTTTAGTCTCAGTCTTTCCAATGAATATTCAGGGTTGATTTCCTTTAAGATTGACCAGTGTTATCTCCTTGCTGTCCAAGGGACTCTGGATTTAGTGGACCCCAGCTATACCTGCAATTGCTAGGTCTTGGTGAAATAGGGGGAGTCTAGGGTTTCTGGTATGTATGTCATGTTTAAAACATTGCTGATACATGATAAATAGCAATCCTGTTCATATCCCCAAGTAACAACAACAAAGGGAAAAAAAAGAAAACTTTTGTGGGTTAATGGACTAGCCTAACAGAAAAGAACACTGATACTGACATTTAGGATCCTGAACAAAATAGCTAAATTGCTTAATCACCCGACAGTGAAGCCTTCTATACAGTAAGCACCTCCCATACTCATTGTTCTCCATCTATGCTTTAGATTCTTCTTATTATATGAACCACCAGGTACTAGATACTAGATAATAGTATATCTCAGTTCAGTTCAGTTGCTCAGTTGTGTCCGACTCTTTGCGACCCCATGAATCGCAGCACTCCAGGCCTGCCTGTCCATCACCAACTCCCGGAGTTCACTTAAACTCACGTCCATCGAGTTGATGATGCCATCCAGCCATCCAGCCATCTCATCCTCTGTCCTCCCCTTTTCCTCCTTCTCCCAATCCCTCCCAGCATCAGTCTTTTCCAATAAGTCAACTCTTCGCATGAGGTGGACAAAGTACTGGAGTTTCAGCTTTAGCATCATTCCTTCCAATAATATATCTAGTACCTGATAAAAGTATGAAAGTACCTGGATAACCAGGTACTAGATAAAAAGCCTCTGCTTACCTGTAAATAATCTTTAGAAAAGGGGAACACAGAGGAGACAGAAATACCTTAAAGAATAGATGAAAACATTTTAAAAGCTGATTTCATATTCTCAGAGACACTTATTCATTAAAAAATATTAATGAAGCCCAGTAAGAAAATACTCTACTGGGTACCAGAGTTTAAACATTTTTTCCTCTATTTATTTATTTTAATATAAATTGATTTATTTTAATTGGAGGCTAATTACAATATTGTATTGGTTTTGCCATACATCAACATGAATCTGCCACAGGTGTACACGTGTTCCCCATCCTGAACCTCCCTCCCACCTCCTTCCCCATACTATCCTTCTAGGTCATCCCAAGCACCAGCCCCGAGCATCCTGTATCATGCCTCGAACCTGGACTGGCGATTCATTTCACATATGATATTATACATGTTTCAATGCCATTCTCCCAAATCATCCCACCTTTGTCCTTTCCCACAGAGTCCACAAGACTGTTCTATACATCTGTGTCTTTTTTAGTGTCTCGCATACAGGGTTATCATTACCATCTTAACAGCATGGACAAAGACCATTCAGTTGAAGAGCTTATATATTTCCTGTGTGCTAGTCACTCAGTCGTGTCCAACTCTTTGTGACCCAGTGGACTGCAGCCCACCAGCCTCCTCTGTCCATGGGATTTTCNCTGTTCTATACATCTGTGTCTTTTTTAGTGTCTCGCATACAGGGTTATCATTACCATCTTAACAGCATGGACAAAGACCATTCAGTTGAAGAGCTTATATATTTCCTGTGTGCTAGTCACTCAGTCGTGTCCAACTCTTTGTGACCCAGTGGACTGCAGCCCACCAGCCTCCTCTGTCCATGGGATTTTCTAGGATATTACAAGAATACTGGAGTGGGTTGCCATTCCCTTCTCCAATATAATGTGTACTATATTATGTTATATCTTCCCAGGTGGTGCTAGTGGTAAAGAACCCACTTGCTAATGCAAAAGGCTTAAGAGACCCCAGTTCGATCCCTGAATCAGGAAGAACCCCTGGAGAAGGAAACGGCAATCCACTCCACTATTCTTGCCTGGGAAATCCCACGGAGGACAGAGGAGCCTGGCAGACTACAGTCCATAGGGTCTCACAGAACTGGACATGACAGAAGAGACACAGCATTCATACTATGTTATGGGGCTTCCCAGGTGGCGCTAGTGGTAAACAAATGCCTGCCAATGCAGGAGATAAGAGACAAGGATTTGATCCCTGGTTTGGGAAGATCCCTGGGAGGAGGGCATGGCGATCCATTCTATTATTCCTGCCTAGAGAGTCCCATGGATAGAGGAGCCTGTCAAGCTACAGTCCACAGGATCACACAGAATCAGATACAACTAAAGCAACTTTGTACACACACATACTATGTTATAATGTAGCATAAAATTATATTATATAATATATATACTAGAACCATATTATGTAATAATGAGAACATTGAAGAAAATACAGAAAGGGCATGTAGTAGAGAGTGATGGAGCAAATAGTGGTCCCCATGGAGGGTTGTTTCATATAATGTGTCATAAAAGACTAGAGTCACCCTCATATAAATGGTATTTAAAGCTATAGAAGTAAATAAGTCCACGTTAGGAGATGTGTCTATGAAAGAGAAAAGGGGGCTGATTTCTGTTTCAAATAGTCAGTTACAATGTTCAGACAAAGCAAACTGTTAAATGCTCTTAAGAGTGAGAATGTTTAGAGATTGAAATGAGAAGCAAAGAGGATTGAGAAGGAGAGCTGCATTCAGGATAAGAAAAGGGGGCTGGGGGGGAAAGTATACAGAGCATATGTGTTCTATTAAGAAGGCTTTAGGAAATTAAAAACTGATAGCAGAAAAACAATTTAATTGAGGACTGAGAGATAAAGTTGAAGAAATCTGTCAGAGAATAAAACAAAAAGAAAGAAATAGGACAAAGGAGAGGAAAGATCAGAAATCTAGAAAAATCAATAAATCAACTATACTTGAATTTTAAAAAAAAGGGAATATAAAGCGACTAGAGGGAAAATAAACAAATCTTGAAAATTAGATCGGTGGTACCACTGTCCAAATGATAGGAGTGCCAGAAAAAGAGAATGTAAAAAGGAGCAGAGGAAATGAATAAAGAGACGAAGCAATGAAATTTCCCGGAAGTGAAGGACACAAGTTTGCAGACTGGAGGAATTCGCTGAATTCCCAGAACAATAGATTTTGTGTATATTCAGTATATATGCTGTCAGGGGAGAGTCTCACCAAATTTTAGGAATCAGAATGGTATTAGACATATCAGTAACAAAATGGGGAATGAAAGAAAATGGAGCAATGCCTTCAAAACTCTGAGGAAAACAAGAGTGTGCACAGTAAACCACCCAAGAGTGAGAAGAATAAAGATGTCTTCAGACATGTCAGTTTAGTTCAGTCGCTCAGTCGTGTCCGACTCTTTGTGACCNCAACTTCAGCTTCTTCAGCGTTACTGGTTGGGGCATAGACTTGGATTACCATGATATTGAATGGTTTTCCTGGAAACGAACAGAGATCAATCTGTCGTTTTTGAGATTGCATCCAAGTACTGCATTTCGGAATCTTTTGTTGACTATGATGGCCACTCCATTTCTTCTGAGGGATTCTTGCCCACAGTAGTGGATATAATGGTCATCTGAGTTAAATTAACCCATTCCAGTCCATTTTAGTTCGCTGATTCTTAGAATGTCGACATTCACTCTTGCCATCTCCTGTTTGACCATTTCCAATTTGCCTTGATTCATGGACCTGACATTCAAGGTTCCTATGCAATATTGCTCTTTACAGCATCGGATCTTGCTTCTATCACCAGTCACATCCACAACTGGGTATTGTTTTAGCTTTGGCTCCATCCCTTCATTCTTTCTGGAGTTATTTCTCCACTGATCTCCAGTAGCACATTGGGCACCTACTGACCTGGGGAGTTCCTCTTTCAGTGTCCTATCATTTTGTCTTTTCATACTGTTCATGGGGTTCTCAAGGCAAGAATACTGAAGTGNGGTATTGTTTTAGCTTTGGCTCCATCCCTTCATTCTTTCTGGAGTTATTTCTCCACTGATCTCCAGTAGCACATTGGGCACCTACTGACCTGGGGAGTTCCTCTTTCAGTGTCCTATCATTTTGTCTTTTCATACTGTTCATGGGGTTCTCAAGGCAAGAATACTGAAGTGGTTTGCCATTCCCTTCTCTAGCAGACCACATTCTGTCAGACCTCTCCACCATGACCCGCCTGTCTTGGGTTGCCCTGTGGGCATGGTTTAGTTTCATTGAGTTAGACAAGGGTGTGATCCTAGTGTGATTAGATTGACTAGTTTTCTGTGAGTATGGTTCAGACATGTAAAACTTCAAAAATATTACCTTTTCCACAACACTACTGGAAGATTCCTTCCATCACAATTAGAACATAAACTAGGAAAGACACTGAACTCAGAAAATAAGGAGTCACATATGGAAGAATCAAAGGATACTTTCAAAATGATGGGGAAGGGACATACCAGAAGAACAGGTCTAGAGGCCGGCACGTTGAGAGCAGACAAAGAGGCCAAAAGGCTCCCACTAACCTATCTATGGAAGAATAAGTGTCTCATAGAATGCCTGATATGCTAGAACACACTGAGATTTACAATTCTGTAAGGGTTTAGGAATGTTAGCGATAGGTAAATAAAAACAACCAAAAGAAAGTAAATTCTAAAGAGAAGGAAATGATTTAAAATTATATAAGAACATGTAATCTTGAATAATACATGACTCTACTCTGAATACTATTTAGTCTTAAAAATATAAACACTGACAGAGTGTCTGATGAACTATGGACAGAGGTTCATGACATTGTACAGGAAACAGGAACCAAAACCATCCCCAAGAAAAAGAATTGCAAAAAAGCAACATGGCTGTCTGAGGAGGCCTTACAAATAGCTGTGAAAAGAAGGGAAACGAAAAACAAAGGAGAAAAAGAAAGATATATCCATTTGAATGCAGAGTTCCAAAGAATAGCAAGGAGAGATAAGAAAGCCTTCCTCAGCAATCAATGCAAAGAAATAGAGGAAAACAATAGAATGGGAAAGACTAGAGATCTCTTCAAGAAAATTAGAGATACCAAGTTAGAACTGGACATGGAACAACAGACTGGCTCCAAATAGGAAAAGGAGTATGTCAAGGCTATATATTGTCACCCTGCTTATTTAACTTATTTGCAGAGTACATCATGAGAAACGCTGGGCTGGAAGAAGCACAAGCTGCAATCAAGATTGCTGGGAGAAATATCAATAACCTCAGATATGCAGATGACACCACCCTTATGGAAGAAAGTGAAGAAGAACTAAAGAGCTTCTTCATGAAAGTGAAAGANGGACAGAGGTTCATGACATTGTACAGGAAACAGGAACCAAAACCATCCCCAAGAAAAAGAATTGCAAAAAAGCAACATGGCTGTCTGAGGAGGCCTTACAAATAGCTGTGAAAAGAAGGGAAACGAAAAACAAAGGAGAAAAAGAAAGATATATCCATTTGAATGCAGAGTTCCAAAGAATAGCAAGGAGAGATAAGAAAGCCTTCCTCAGCAATCAATGCAAAGAAATAGAGGAAAACAATAGAATGGGAAAGACTAGAGATCTCTTCAAGAAAATTAGAGATACCAAGTTAGAACTGGACATGGAACAACAGACTGGCTCCAAATAGGAAAAGGAGTATGTCAAGGCTATATATTGTCACCCTGCTTATTTAACTTATTTGCAGAGTACATCATGAGAAACGCTGGGCTGGAAGAAGCACAAGCTGCAATCAAGATTGCTGGGAGAAATATCAATAACCTCAGATATGCAGATGACACCACCCTTATGGAAGAAAGTGAAGAAGAACTAAAGAGCTTCTTCATGAAAGTGAAAGAGGAGAGTGAAGAAGTTGGCTTAAAGCTCAACATTCAGAAAACGAAGATAATGGCACCTGGTCCCATCACATCATGGCAAATAAATGGGGAAACAGTGGAAACATTGGCTGACTTTATTCTGGGGGGCTCCAAGATCACTGCAGATGGTGACTACAGCCATGAAATTAAAAGATGCTTGCTCCTTGGAAGGAAAGTTATGACCAACATAGACAGCATATTAAAAAGTAGAGACATTACTTTTCCAACAAAGGTCAGTCTAGTCAAGGCTATGGTTTTTCCAGTGGTCATGTATAGATGTGAGAGTTGGACTATAAAGAAAGCTGAGCACCAAAGAATTGATGTTTTTGAACTGTGGTGTTGGAGAAGACTCTTGAGAGTCCCTTGGACTGCAAGGAGATCTAACCAGTGCATCCTAAAGGAGATCAGTCCTGGGTGTTCACTGGAAGGACTAATGTTGAAGCTAAAACTCTAATACTTTGGCCACCTGATGCGAAGAGCTGATTCACTTGAAAAGACCCTGATTTAGTGAAAGATTGGATGGCATCACCAGCCCGATAGACATGGGTTTGGGTGGACTCTGGGAGTTGGTGATGGACGGGGAGCCCTGGCGTGCTACAGTCCCTCAGGTCACAAAGAGTCAGACACTACTGAGCAACTGAGTTGAACTCATGAAGAGTGAGAGTCAGTGTGGGAAGGTAGTCAGGATACCAATGCCTTTCACTGTAAACTTTGTAATACTATTTGATTTCTGAAGCTAAGAATGTTAAAAAATTAAGCAGCAGAAAAAATATTCACAGAGTGTTACAACTGTTCGGTGTATTTTGAGTGCAATATAATGTAATTGCTAGTCAGAAAATAGCATGTATTGAAATTCAATTATATCTTTATCTATAGAGAAATACAGAAGGTCATATAAAAATGTTAGCAGTTATTAACTCCAAGTTATGAAATTTCCAGTGATATTTGCTCTCTTCTTTAGAGGTTTATGAGTATTATGAACAACACTTGAATTATATTTATAAATAAAATGTATGATAAAGCTACTTCAAATTTAAACATTTCTCAGGTAGATCAGATTTTCATAACCTGACAAAGTTATTATAAAATATATACTTAAGACTATCTGTGAGCTAAAATGTACTCTAAAACCAAAGCATTGCTGTGATGCTAACACAAGAGGCTACTTTGTACTAGTTATTTTTTTTTTCTATTGCATGTGTTTTGTCTCCCCAGTGATGATGTAAGTTACCTTGGAGGCAATAATTCTTTCTTAGACAATTTTCTATCCTTCATAGCTCATTCATGGCACCTTGAAAATTATAGCTGTTCTCTCTCTTTTTGGAAAGAGAGAATTAATTTACTAATACTATTAAGTATAAATATAAAATATATTCACATTAATTAAATATAAATATATAAAAATGTATTCAATATAAAATGTACATATACATGTGTATATATACTGAGAAAACATAGACAAATGCCATGCTAAAGGCTAGACATAACTTGTCCTGTTGAACAGCTATCAATGACATGGAGTTACGTATGAAAGGAATGTTGAAATCTTAAATATCTGTGATGATTAATTTTATATGTTGACTTCACTGGCCTATGGAGTATCCAGACATTTGGCCAAACATTCTGTGCATGCTGGTGAGGGTATTTCTTATTTTAAAAAATATTTATTTTCTTTTCATGTCAGGTCTTAGTTGCTGATTTTTGCTGCATCACTTGGGATGTTTCACTGTGGTGCATGTACTCTCTACTTGTGAAATGTGGGCTTAAGTAGTTGTGGCGCACAGGTTCTAGAGCACACAGGCTCAGTGGTTGCAGCTCTGAGGCATGTGTGATCATAGTTCCCTGACCAGAGATTTAGTCAATGTTCCCTGTGTTGCAACTAGGATTTTTAACCACTGGACTACCAGGAAGGGTGGGCTCTTTAGGTGGCACTAGTGGTTAAAAAAAAAAAAAAAAAACCCCCCTGCCAATATGGTTAGACATAAGAGATGCAGCTTCAGTCCCTGTGTCATGGATATCCCCTGGAGGAGGTCATGGCAACCCACTCAAGTGTTATTGCCTGGAGAATTCCATGGACAAAAGAGCTTGGTAATCCATAGTGATGCACACAGTTGGAGACAACTTTAGTGGCTTAGTGTGCACACACCTAAGTGCGTATTTCTTGATGAGAATGGTAGACTGAGTAAAGCAGATTGCTCTCCTGATTGTGCCTGAAGAACTATGGATGGAGGTTCATAACATTGTACAGGAGGCAGTGATCAAAACCACCCTCAAGAAAAAGAAATACAAAAAGGCAAAATGGTTGTCTGAGGAGGTCTTACAAATAGCTGAGAAAACAAGAGAAGCAAAAGGCAAGGGAGAAAAGGAAAGATATACTCACCTAAACCTAGAGTTCCAAACAATAGCAAGAAGAGATAAGAAAGTCTTTCTCAGTGATCAATGCATAGAAGTAGAGGAAAACAATAGAATGGGAAAGACTAGAGATCTCTTCAAGAAAATTAGAGATACCAAGGGAACATTTCATGCAAAGATCGGCACAATAAAGGACAGAAATGGTATGGACCTAACAGAAGCAGAAGATATTAAGAGGAGGTGGCAAGAATACACAGAAGAACAAAAAAAGATCTTCATGACCCAGATAATCACAATGGTGTAATCACTCACCTAGAGCCAGATATCCTAGAATTCAAAGTCAAGGGGGGGGTGCTTAGGAAACATCACTATGAATAAAGGTAGTGGAGGTGATAGAATTCCAGTTGAGCTATTGATGAGCATCATCGCAAAAGATAATGCTGTGAAAGTGCTGCACTCAATATGTCAGCAAATTTGGAAAACTCAGCAGTGGCCAGAGAACTGGAAAAGGTCTGTTTTCATTCCAATCCCAAAGAAAGACAATGCCGAAGGATGTTCAAACTATGCCACAATTGCACTCATCTCACATGCTAGCAAAGTAATGCTCAAAGTTCTCCAAGCCAGGCTTCAATAGTACATGAACCATGAACTTCCAGACGTTCAAGCTGGATTTAGAAAAGGCAGAGAAACCAGAGATCAAATTGCCAAAATCTGCTGGATCATCGAAAAAGCAAGAGAATTCCAGAAAAATATCTACTTCTGCTTTATTGACTACGCCAAAGCATTTGACTGTGTGGATTACAACAAACTGTAGAAAATTATTGAAGAGATAGGAATACCAGACCACCTGACCTGCCTCTTGAGAAATCTGCATGCATGTCAAGAAGGAACAGTTAGAACTGGACATGGAAAAACAGAGTGGTTTCAAACATGGAAAGGAGTATGTCAACCTACTTATTTAACTTATATGCAGAGGACATCATGTGAAATGCTGTCTGGATGAAGCACAAGCCAGAATCAAGATTGCCAGGAGAAATATCAATAACCTCAGATATTCATATGACACTACCCTTATGGTAGAAATTGAAGAAAGAACTAAAGAGCCTCTTGATGAAAGTGAGAGAGGAGAGTGAAAAAGCTGACTTAAAACTCAACATTCAGAAAACTAAGATCATGGCGTCTGGTCCCATTGCTTCATGGCAAATAGATGGGGAAACAATGGAAACAGTGACAGACTGTACTTCAGGGGCTCCAAAATCATTGTGTATGGTGACTGCAGCCATGAAATTAAAAGACGCTTGCTCCTTGGAAGAAGAGCTATGACCAACCTAGAGAGCATATTAAAAAGCAGAGACATTACTGTGTCAGCAAAGGTCCATCAACAAAGCTATGATTTTTCCAATAGTCATGTAAGAATCTGAAAGTTAGACTATAAGGAAGGTTGAGTGCTGAAGAATTGATGCTTTTGAACTGTGGTGTTGGAGAAGACTCTTGAGAATCCCTTCTTCAAGGAGATCCAACCAGTCAATTCTAAAGAAAATCAGTTCTGAATATTCATTGGAAGGACTGATGCTGAGGCTGGAACTCCAATACTTTAGCCACCCAATGCAAAGAACTGACTCACTGGACCAGACCCTGATGCTGGGAAAGGCTGAAGGCAGGAGGAGAAGGGGACGACAGAGGATGAGATGATTGGATGACATCATTGACTCAATGGACATGAGTTTGAGCAACTCTGGGAGATAATGAAGGACAGGGAAACCTGGTGTGCTGCAGTCCATGTGTTTGCAAAGAGATGGACAGGACTGAATGACCAAACAATAACAACAACTTGTCTGATTTCTTGAGGTGAACATAGGTGTTTCTCTTGCCTTTGTACTTAAAGTAATGCTTTAATTTTTCTTTCTTTTCTTGGATCTCAAACTTGGCAGCTTTGGGACTAACACTTACAGCATTGTCTCTCTGGTTCTGAAGCCTTCAGATGCAGGCTGGTATGAGAATCAACTTTCTGTGTCTCCAGCATTCTTACTGCAATCTTGGAGCTTTTCAGCCTCCATAATCATGTTAGTTGATTCCTTGTAACAAATCCATTTCTCTCTCATGTTCCACTCTGTTGGTTTCATTTCTCTAGAGAACCTTGAGTAATTCTGTATCTATGAAGTTAAGGTCTATATTTATCATTCTTTTGTAAATGCAGAACTTGGATGCAAATTCAAAAATGACAGAATAATTTCTGTTTGTTTCCAAGGCAAACCATTCAATATCACGGTAATCCAAGTCTATGCCCCGACCAGTAGTGCTGAAGAAGCTGATGTTGAACAGTTCTATGAAGACCTACAAGAGCTCCTAGAACTAACAGCCAAAAGATATCCTTTTAATTATAGGGGACTGGAATGCAAAAGTAGGAAGTCAAGAAACACCTGGAGTAACAGGTAAATTTGGCCTTGGAGTACAGAATGAAGCAGGGCAAAGGCTAATAGAGTTCTGCCAAGAGAATGCACTGGTCATAGCAAACACCCTCTTCCAAAAACACAAAAGAAGACTCTACAGATGCACATCACCAGATGGTCAACACCGAAATCAGACTGATTATATTCTTTGCAGCCAAAGATAGAGAAGCTCTATACAGTCAGCAAAAGCAAGACTGGGAGCAGACTGTGGCCCAGATCATGAACTCCTTATTGCCAAATTCAGACTGAAATTGAAGAAAATAGAGAAAATTACTAGACCATTCAGGTATGACCTAAATCAAATCCCTTATGACTATACAGTGGAAGTGAGAAATAAATTTATGGGACTAGATCTGACAGACAGAGTGCCTGAAGAACTATGGATGGATGTTCATGACATTGTATAGGAGACAGGAATCAAGAGCATCCCCAAGAAAAAGAAATGCAAAATAGCTTTCTGAGGAGGACTTACAAATAGCTGTGAAAAGAAGGGAAGTGAAAAGCAAAGGAGAAAAGGAAAGATATACCCATTTGAATGCAGAGTTCCAAAGAATAGCAAGAAGAGATAAGAAAGCCTTCCTCAGCAATCAATGCAAAGAAATAGAGGAAAACAATAGAATGGGCAAGACTAGAGATCTCGTCAAGAAAATTAGAGATATCAAGGGAACATTTTGTGCAAAGATGGGCTCAAAAAAGAACAGAAATGGCAGGGATTTAACAGAAGCAGAAGATATTAAAAAGAGGTCGCAAGAATACACAGAAGAACTGAACAAAAAAGATCTTCACAACCTAGATAATCATGATGGTGTGATCACTCACCTAGAGCCAGACATCCTGGAATGTGAAATCAAGTGGGCCTTAGGAAGCATCACTATGAACAAAGCTAGTGGAGGTGATGGAAATCCAGTTGAGCTATTTCAAATCCTGAAAGATGATGCTCTGAAAGTGCCACACTCAATATGTCAGCAAATATGGAAAACTCAGCAGTGGCCACAGGACTGGAAAAGATCTGTTTTCATTCCAGTCCCAAAGAAAGGCAATGCCAAAGAATGCTCAAACTACTGCACAATTGTACTCATCTCACATGCTAGCAAAGTAATGCTCAAAATTCTTCAAGCCAGGCTCAATAGTACATGAACCATGAACTTCCAGATGTTCAAGCTGGTTTTAGAAAAGGCAGAGGAACCAGAGATCAAATTGCCAACATCCGCTGGATCATGGAAAAAAGCAAGAGAGTTCCAGAAAAACATCTGTTTCTGCTTTATTGACTATACCAAAGCCTTTGACTCTGTGGATCACAATAAACTGTGGAAAATTCTGAAAGAGATAGAAATACCAGACCACTTGACCTGCCTCTTGAGAAACCTGTATGCAGGTGAGGAAGCAACAGTTAGAACTGGACATGGAACAACAGACTGGTTCCAAATAGGAAAAGGAGTGTGTCAAGGCTGTATATTGTCACCCTGCTTATTTACATTATATGCAGAATACATCATGAGAAATGCTGGGCTGGATGAAGCACAAGCTGCAATCAAGATTGCTAGGAGAAATATCAGTAACCTCAGATATGCAGATGACACCACCCTTATGGCAGAAAGTGAAGAAGAATTAAGGAGCCTCTTGATGAAAGTGAAAGAGGAGAGTGAAAAAGTTGGCTTAAAGCTCAACATTCAGAAAATGAAGATCATGGCATCCGGTCCCATTACTTCATGGCAGATAGATGGAGAAACAGTGGAAACAGTGGCAGACTTTATTCTTCTGGGCTCCAAAATCACTGTAGATGATGATTGTAGCCCTAAAATTAAAAGATGCTTACTCCTTGGAAGGAAAGTTAGGACCAACCTAGAAAGCATATTAAAAAGCAGAGACATTACTTTGCCAACAAAGGTCCATCTAGTCAAGGCTATGGTTTTTCCAGTGGTCATGTATGGATGTGAAAGTTGGACTATAAAGTTGAGTGCTGAAGAATTGATGCTTTTGAACTCTGGTGTTGTAGAAGACTCTTGAGAGTTCCTTGGACTGCAAGGAGATCCAACCAGTCCATCCTAAAGGAGATCAGTCCTGAGTGTTCATTTGGCAGGACTGATGTTGAGCTGAAACTCTAATACTTTGGCCAGCTGATGTGAAGAGCTGACTCATTTGTAAAGACCCTGATGCTAGGAGGGATTGGGAACAGGAGGAGAAGGAGATGACAGAGGATGAGATGGCTGGATGGCATCACCGACTCGATGATCATGGGTTTGGGTGGAGTCCGGGAGTTGGTGATGGACAGGGAGGCCTGGCATGCATGGGGTCGCAAAGAATCGGACACAACTGTGTGACTGAACTGAACTAAACTGTGATCCATGGCCATTCATGTGTCCTGGGCTACTGCCTACTTATCACTGTTATTCTAAACATAGATTATTTGAAATAAGACAACAAATTCCAACTCCTTGTATCAAGGGTATGAGTTTGAAAGCAACTTTATGTGAATAAATGTCTCTCATAAGCAGATGTTACCCTTACCGTAGTCTATCTGGACAGAACCATAAATACTGGCAGGATGGAGAGTGTTAGCTTATGGATTCAATATATTATGATAAATAAACATATAATCATCACTGTAATCATAAATAAAACACCTTCGATGTGCAAAGCACTATGCTAGGTTTTGTGGGCAGTACTGAGATGAATAACATGCGCATGTCTATGAATCACCAATGCTGAGAATAGATAATCCAATATTATGATGAGTTACAATGTGTTTTTTAACATGCAACCCATGGATACAATATAATTTATCTCTTAATGGATATGATTGAGGCATGATTCATGGATGCCTTTTTTATCTGAAAAGGAAAAAGTCTTGTGAAAAGACAAAAAGCTACAAGAATTAGTTTCAGTATTAAAATTTAGTTATCATGGTCTTGTGACTATAATGGATTTTTATAGCCTTGAAAATGTTGTTTGAGTTTCCCCAATAGCCATATCATAGTTATGAGTAATCAAAGAAAAAATATTTCCCTCAACTACAATAATGTCTGACACACACAAAAATGGAAACCTTGATTTTACCATTTAGTGATTTAGCATCAGTCATGGGAACTATTGGGAAGTTCACAATCATTTGTCCAGCTGACTAAAATCCACCCCAGATATATAGGCAATGGGTTCATTTTTCAAACCGTGGCATATTTTGGAATTTCTTAGGTTTCTAGTCCTAGTAAACAAAGTAATCCTGTAGTGGCTAAGGCTGACATAACTTTATCTTTTTCTCAGGAACTGAGAATAGTATTTTTGAACAGCATTTTGTTCAAATTTATGAGACTAAAGACATGTGAATAAGTATATTTAAAATAAATGAATAAACAAACAGAAACAGCAAGCACATATAAAGAAAAATATAAATACATAAATATAAAGAAACAAGCTGAATTCTGTTCTTCATTACTTTTTATTTGGTTTCTGCTGATTTTCATTTGATGTTAAACTATAAATGGGTTTCTTTACCCCAAAGGTGAATATAACTGGTGCAGTCAGAGCTCCAACTTCAGGCAATACTGGCAAGTCACTCCAGCACAGTGATAGAATAAAAGGGAAAAAATGAGTTAGGGTTGGGAATGTCTATTTCTATCAGTTATGTTATCTTGGCATCGATCTTCCTTTCTCAACCAAATGGTAGACCTTTACCTCCCCAATACAAACATGACAGTAAATATTTTTTGTTCTGTGAATTTTCAGTTTTAATGTGCATTATATGTACTGGATGGAAATCAACAGAAAGAGACATCCCTGGCAATAGTTATCTAGGCATATTGAAAAATGAATAGCTGTTTTCTACATTTTTAGCAAAAGAATTTTTTTCTTTAATAAATAATATGGGTATAACTCTTGAAAGTGCATGACTTTCATTGAATCAATTCCATTAGCATTAATATCTCTGTGAAGTACATTCCATGTACAAAGAACCTCAATTTTTAATGGAGTTAAACATAGGCACCATTTATTATATATAATTCTGTAAATAGGTGTTCTGCCTACCTTAAAATTAAATTAAGCCCATATGCTTGCATGCTCAATTGTGTTCAACTCTGTGACCCCATGGATTGTAGCCCACCAGGCTTCTCTGTCCATGGGATTTTCCAGGTGAGAATATTGGAATGGATGGCCATTTTCTCCTCCAGATGATCTTCCTGACACAGGGATCAAACCCATGTCTTTTGCATATGTCTCTTGCATTGCAGGCAGATTCTTTACCACCATTGTGGTTCAGCTGGTAAAGAATCTGCCTGCAATGCATGAGACCTGGGTTCAATCCCTGGGTTGGGAAGATCCCCTGGAGAAGGGAAAGGCTACCCACTCCAGTATTCTGGCCTGGAGAATTCCATGGACTCACAAAGAGTCGGACATGACTGAGTGACTTTCACTTCACTTCACTTCTTTACCACCATCAGAGAATCTATATATATATATGCGTGTGTGTATATATGTGTATGTATATAGAGAATAAAAATATACCTGATCTGATATAGATTCCTAAAGCCGTGAGATTTTTATTATATTTGTATGNACAAAGAGTCGGACATGACTGAGTGACTTTCACTTCACTTCACTTCTTTACCACCATCAGAGAATCTATATATATATATGCGTGTGTGTATATATGTGTATGTATATAGAGAATAAAAATATACCTGATCTGATATAGATTCCTAAAGCCGTGAGATTTTTATTATATTTGTATGAGGGATAGACAGTGTTAGCAGAAATTAATGACAGGATTTTTTCAATCCCGGTTTGTCATTTTTGAAATTAGCTTTATGCCACAGTATTGGTTATTTCTTCTGATATACTCCTCTAATATCACAAATGTGAAGTTCTTTGGTTAATCATGCATGTGTAATTATCAGTCTATATATTGTGCAAAATTGCAATCAAAATACTGTGTGACTCTAAAGAAACCCTTGACATTTTTATTTCTCCTTTTCTTTACTTATGAGTCACAGATGATAATTCTTAATTCTCAGGATTGTTATGAGCCTTGAATAATTCCATAAGAGTGATTTGTATATCTCGAACGAGTTCTAATACAGCCAGACGTATTCTATTAATTCTCACAGTGGTAAGTAATCTTGATCTATTTATGACCAATAATAATAGCATTTTATAGGTTAGGTATTTTTAGCTTAAGTATGAGTCCAGCTGATGTAGAAAACAAACTCGTTGGATTCTTGCCTTTTTTTGCCGTTTGGAACAATTAGAGAATGTAGTCTAGCTGTGAAGCATCTGATTTAGAATCATCAAATTCTAGAGCAGGAAGGATTTGCGAGATCATTGTGTCTTTCATATTTTGCTAAGTATCTTTGGGTCTACAATGATGGGCAGATGATTTTGAGGGGTGCATACATATCAGGCTGATCTGTACCTAAAATCCAGATGGTGAGTTTTGAGTCATTATTATAATATGGGTGCAGAGTCATTTTATAAATGTGATCATGATTTTTTTCTTCTCTTAGTTGAAAACGATGTTCTAACAAATTCCCTCAGGTTCTTTGGTTTCCACTTAACCTCCCTGCCTCTCCCATTGTATTTTGTTGTTGTTGTTGTTAAGTAGTGTCTAACTCTTTTGTGACCGCATGGACTGTAGTCTACCAGGATCCACTGTCCATGGCATTTCCTTCTCCAGGGGATCTTCCTAACCCAGGGATCGGGCCTGCATCTCCTGTGTTGTTGGCAGGCGAATTCTTTAGGGGAAGGCAGATTCTCTTCCCTGAGCCACCAGGGAAGTCTCTCCTTCTGTATAGGATGGGCTATATGTTTCTTTACCAATAAGAGAATACTGGCATTGATTCAAATTATAAGCAGCTGGTTGCTGAATCTCATGTAACATTTCAAGATTTCATGATCATGTGTGATTTTCATTTGGAATGTCTTGGGTGAGAAAAATTCATTTCTGATGAAAAATTAAGTTTAAAGTTGCAATGAGGAAAATATTCTTTCATACACTAGCTATAGAATTATGCTACTGAGATATTAAAGACCATATTTTATCCATCATAAAAAATACCAGAGTGTACTGAAGCTTGGGTACCTTGGGTTCAAATCATGATTCTACTAATTCCTAGCTTTGCGACTATGCTCTCAGTTTCCTAGCCAATAACAGTACTAAGTAAGTTGCTGTGAGGATTAAATAGGTTAAAACAAGTAAGGTACTCAGAACATCATCATAGTAAATGCTAGTTACTTATCATCATCTCATCAACATCTTCCTCCTCTTTTCCAGAAAGAAATCTTTTTAAACTCCCCAAATACAGACTTATCATCTTATTGGACATTTGACCAGCTTTTTTTCTTCACAAACTGAAGGCTGAATTTCAACCAAATAATCTTATATTGAAGAAGCCATCTCAAGGGCAAAAACATGCCTACCGAGCTGTTGCACTGTGTTCCAGCACATTGAGGAGGCAAAGTACTACTGGTCTTGGCTTATTAACCTAGACAATGTTTAAAAACTCCAAAGCAACACACTAACTTGTCTTCAACTAACAAAAACATTTATTTAAAAATAAATAAATGGTGAGGCATAGGGCTTGGCAAATAAAAACTGGAGTATCAGGCATGCTAAGAAGTAAGATCCTAGGCAGATTCCTTGTCCTATAAGAAAGTCAACCATAGAAATAATAAGAAAAGTGTTCTGCATGCTAAGTCGCTTCAGTCCTGCCCAACTCTTTGTGACTCTATGGACTGTAGCAATCTAGGTTCCTCTGTTCATGGGATTCTCCAGGCAAGAATACTGGAGTGGATTACCATGCCCTCCTCCAGGGGATCTTCCTGACCCAGGGATCAAACCCACATCTCTTAAATCTTCTGCATTGGCAGATGGGTTCTTTACCACTAGGGCTACCTGGGAAGCCCATAAGAAGAGTAGAAAATGTTGAAACGGGTAAAAAGCATGGTGTCAGGGGTCATTCCTGGGGTCCTAGGATTTGGGGTCAGTCCATGAGGCCCTGGGATTTGAGTCTGCCACATCCAGGAAAATAAGTCATGCAGACCTCTCCATTTTCTCTCCAGACCTGGTCTCCTAGCTGCTCTTATGCAGATGTGATCTGCAAAATATTACTTGGTGTATATGTGTCAAAAAACACTGAAAGATTTTAGTGGCAGAAATACACTAAATATAGATTTTGGGCTATAAAATAAAGACAATATAGAGTCAAATCCAAGACTGAGGCAGAATATAACACTGCTCCTTCCCTTGTGTCCTAGACTTTCTTGATTTAATCAAGTCGTGTGCCCAGGAACACCCTCAGTTGCAGGCAAATCAGGATATGCTGGTCACTCTTCTTCAAGTAAGAAATATCTTGAGAATAAGAAAATTGGAAGTGTCATAGAATTTTTAATTGTTCAGAGTTTCAGCAGTCAAAATGTAGGAGTTTGACCTACTGTGGGGACAATAATTCCTCAAAACTGTCAATATTTTTATCACATGTATGGTCAGTGAGCTGCACTTTTGAGCTATGAGCAGATCTTTACTTCCAACTGAAATAAGTGGAAGAGAAAGGACTTTAGGGCTAACTCTGCTGGTACAGGCAACTGTTCTAACACGTGGCAACCCAGATGTCCAATTTTCTATATTTTCTGATAGTGATGATGGTGGTGAAGATTTCATTCCTTTCAACTCCTGTGCTTGATAATTTAGTCAGTGATAATGATGCAATGTCCCTGAAGCAAGCTCAGAAACCATTTCTCTATTTAACTATTGGAAAAATATTTCATTATTTTTCAGTATAAAATGAATGTCTTGTTCTCAATCAAAATAATTATTGCAGCATTTCAGTCTGAATTCATAAATATATATTTATACTTCAACTGATAGGATCTCAAAGACTGAAACATACAAGGAAACTGTAGTCCTACATTTAAAATGCTTACCCATATTTGAAACTGAAAATTCTAACAATATAGAACAATATATCTAAGTGACATGTCCTATTTCTGTTACACTGATGTTGACATATTGACACATGAAGGTAACTTAGTCAATCTCATGATCATTGAGATTACACATATTATCAGAGATGCCAGGAATGATGCTACAGTTGGGTGTTCAACAATTTGGCCTCTTAAAGGCTGAGGCTGAAGCCAAAGTTGAAGAGCAGATACTGGCTAATTTGAAGGTCAAAGTTATATGTTCGGTTTTGTTCAGTTCAGTCACTCAGTCGTGTCCAACTCTGCAACCCCATGAATCGCAGCACNCTTAACACCTGATGTATATAAGTGAATCACATTGCTGTACACCTGAAACCAACATAATATTATAAATGAACTATGGGTGCATGCTAAGTCGCTTCAGTCACGTCTGACTCTTTGCAACCCCATGGACTGTAGCCGTCCAGACTCCTCTGTCCATGGTATTCTCCAGGCAAGAATACTGGAGTGGATAGCCATGCCCTCCTCCAGAGGATCTTCCCTACCCAGAGGTCAAAATTGCTGCTCCTGGCTCCTGCGTTACAGGCAGGTTCTTTACAACTGAGAGACTGGGAACACCCACATGAACTATACTTCAGTGTAAGTGAAAAAAGAAATTATTCAAGAAAAAAAAAAAGAAATTACTCAAAGTTTCAAAAGCCAAGGTCATCAGAAGCCAGGGAGCCAGATGAGTGAGTGAAGATTTGAAACAAATAATCCAAAAGTATTATTAAGTAAAGGTTTGAGGGGTCTGATTTTCTTGGGTGCTGCCCATGAGTCAGAACCCTGGTCCTGCATCTAAGGGTAGGACCTTGCTTCTGAATCTTATTTCTGCTGTTGAGGATGAGATAATGTTACTACTGTGAATGCAAGGATCTTCAGAATAACAACTGCTCTCAGCTTGATTCCAAAACTTCCACCTCTACCTGACACTAGTCTTCCTTTAGTCCAAGAGTGGATTGGAATAGTTGACCCATTAGCATAATTCAATGACAAGAAAGGGACTTGGAGTTTATCTCATTCACAATTATGTTACTTCTGTAGTCTGGACACTTTCAAACAAAATAGTTTCAAAATTATTCCAGACCAATAATACCCTATGTATCTTGCAGAAACAAACGCAGGACTTCAAACTGGGCTATGCAAGATTCCCACAGCCAACTGGTGATATTCACTGAGATAATGGCTTGAGAGATTTTAGGAACTGATGGAAACATTTCACTTTCACAAAAAGCAATGATACCTTCTGCTATGTTGCTAGGTGTTCCACCTATGACACCCACAAACCAATATACTCACAAGAGGAAAGTCACCATGCACAAGTTAAACCAGTGGTTTTAGTGTTCTTTTTGTTTCAGTTTTGGGCTTCTCTGGTGGCTCAGAAGGTAAAGAATCTGCCTGCAGTGCAAGAAACCCAGGTTTGATCTGTGAGTCAGGAAGATTCCTTGAAGAAGGGAATTGCTAAAATGGCAACCCACTCCAGTGTTCTTGCTTTGAGAATCCCAGGGACCGGGGAGCCTGGTGGGCTGCCGTCTATGGGGTCACACAGAGTCAGACACGACTGAAGTGACTTAGCAGCAGTAGCAGCAGCACCTGTAGTCTTGCCTGGAGAATTCCATGGACAGAGGAGCCTGGTGGGCTACAGTCCGTGGGGTCACAAAGAGTCAGACATGACTGAATGACTTACACTTTCACTTTTCACTTGTTTCAGCTACCAACAATTAAGACAAACTTCTTGCTCAATTATAGTTATTAGTTTGTATCAGGTAATGGTGACGTCTATTAATTCTGCTCACTACTTCTTCTCTCACATGTATTATGCAATTTTTCATGCAGTAGACTGCTTTTGGAAGGAGGCAGGGTGGAGACCATGAAGGGAGGGGGATGTCACTGTAGGACTGATAACCCTGTCCCTTGTTTAAGGGACGAGTGACTCTGACACTGGGATCTGGGACTTCAGTCTGGGTCTCAGGGAACCTCTCAAGGTTCCCAGAGACCCTCGCTGTCATGCTCTACTGTCCTTTATCACCTGACTCAATGCTGCTTCTTCGCTTCAATTCTTCAAATCAGTTGTTCAGTTGGACTTTCTGCACAGTTTTTGGTATTGTAAAGGTGATCTTTTTCATATAATTCTGGGATCCATGATTCAATACCTCTTGCCTCAGCTCAAAAAACTAATTTCCAGGTGTTTATCAAGAAGAAGAGAAATGACAAAATGAATAGTTTTATTACTTTATGTTTACATCTTAAAATTCAACATATTTGCAAAGTCACCCTTGTGATTATCAGGATCAGTCACAGTTAGAATGGCATGATGACCTCACATTTGTGACTGGAGCTATAGATGAACACAATAGATCATCCCATTGTATAAGAAAGAGCACCCCACTCAACTGTGGTTTTCTACATACAGAAATCCTCCTTGGAAAGGAGCAGCCACTACAGGGGAATCCCATTAATGCTCAGCCAAGTGAGAAGAATCTATATCATGGGGAGGGAAATAGCTATAGAACACCAGATGTTTCTAATTATTTTCAAATGAAATGGACTAGGTTGAATTTTAAACAAAAACAATCTGGGAGGGTAAAATAATATAAATTCTTCCCCTGATTTTTATAAGGAAGGGTAATAAATCCATCTAAGTACTCATCACTGCTTCTCTTCCAGTCTTACCTCCAGTTATCAAGCCCTTCTTTTTTGCCATAGGAATCATATTCAGCATCTATTATAAGCTTTTCCTCAGCCCCATCTTCTTGGTTTGCTCTGCTTGAATTCAGTGTAACATGACTGAGGACTTCCCACCTCAAGACTAACTGTCAGATCAGATGATGCCTCTAGGCATCTCAGAATCATCTGAAGCTGAAGCACCCTAAAGTTTGGGGAAAGAACCCAGCAGTTTTGACAGAATGCACCATCTGCTCTTTTGGGGATATAAGCTAATACTGGAAAAGCATAGCCCTTCTTCCCTGTGGAGGACTAATTAGTAAAAACACAGAATCTGGGCAAAATTGAAACTGCAATTCAAAGGAAATGGACCTCACAGAAAAGTGAGAATTGCTCTTCACCGAAAAGAGATGGATTGGAGGAAGCAAATACATTAAAAATTGTTTTACCCAAGCTCTCAGCACAACTCAAAATGGTGCTCAGTCTGGAAAACTAACATGAGACGGACACTGCATCCTCTTCGGAACAGTTTACCTGACAGCCTATCTCCTGGGCCCACAACAGATTTCCCAACCTGCTGCTGCTGCTGCTGCTGCTAAGTTACTTCAGTCGTGTCCGACTCTGTGTGACCCCATAGACGGCAGCCCACCAGGCTTACCCATCCCTAGGATTCCCAATCTGGGATCCAGCAAAAGGACTGAGAACCCCTACGGAATTTGACTTCAATGTTCAGTGGGATTTGATTACAGAACTTCCACAGGACTGCGGAAACAGACTCTTGGAGGGAACAACAAAACTTTGTGTGCACCAAGACCNGCAGCCCACCAGGCTTACCCATCCCTAGGATTCCCAATCTGGGATCCAGCAAAAGGACTGAGAACCCCTACGGAATTTGACTTCAATGTTCAGTGGGATTTGATTACAGAACTTCCACAGGACTGCGGAAACAGACTCTTGGAGGGAACAACAAAACTTTGTGTGCACCAAGACCCGGGAGAAAGGAGCAATGACCCCACAAGAGACTGAGCCAGACTTGCCTGGGAGTGTCCAGGAGTCTCCTGCGGAGGCGTGGATTGACAGTGGCCTGCTGCAGAGTTGGGGCACTGACTACAGCAGTCCTGGTATGTTGGTATTCGTCTTTATGAAGGAAGTCACCATTACCACCATTACCCCTACCATAGTTTGGTCTCAGGCCAAACTACTGGGAGAGAACACAGCCCCATTTATCAATAGAAAATTATATTAAAAATTTACTGAGCATGGCCTGGCCCACAGAGCAAGACTCAGTTTCCCCTAAACCCAGTCCCTCCCATTAGGAAGCTTGAACAAGTTTCTTATCCTCATCCATCAGAGGGCAGACAGAATGAAAACCACAATTACAGAAACCTAACCAAACTGATCACATGGATCACAATCTTGTCTAACTTAATGAAACTATGAGCCATGCCATCTAGGGCCACCCAAGTTGGACGATCATGGTGGAAAGTTCTGACAAAACATGGCCCACTGGAGAAGGCAATGGCAAAGCACGTTAGCATTCTTGCCTTGAGAACCCCATGAACAGTATGAAAAATTTCCTTTGACTCTATGCTAAATACATCCTGTATCTGGTGTTTACCCTTACACCACACTTCCCCTTGTAGTTACAAATCAGAAAGAATGCTGCAGAGCCATCAGACTGCCAGACTCATTACTGGGTTACTGATGCCTGTCTATGACTGTCTTTGAAACAATGCAAGAGGAAGAAATGAATATCCTAACACCTTTGCTTCTCATCACCGACCCCTGAAGGCAAGTCCTCATCTTATATAAGCCCCTAGACTCCTTATGGAATAGGGGTACAGTTCTTGATGCAAGAGCCTACTGTGTTCCCCTCTCTGCCAGCTGAGAATTAAAGCCACTTTTCTATTTCTTCCAAACTTGGTGTCCATATTTTTCATTCAGCTTCAGTGGGCAGAGAAGGCCAAGATTTTGGCCAGCAAAAAAATGACATTTAAATGGTGTCAAATAGTTACAGTATGATGTAATTCTGGGGGAAAAAACTCAAATCTGTCTCCGTCAGGATTGCCTTGCCTTATAAAATCCTGCAAATCCTTTAAAGCCAGCTCAAATCCTGCTTCCCCCAAGAATCTCTAAGTGCTCTGGTCAGCCAAACTAAACCTCTCTTTCAGCTCTCTCCTCCTCCAGTGGATGTATTAACTAATGTTCACGTTTGTATCATTCTTCCAATTGCTTTTATATTCTTAAAGGACAGAAGCTTCACATTAGCCATCTTTGTTTTCTCCAGTTTGGCCAGAATGTTTGTTGGGCTGAAATAAACTATATTACATTAATCAGTTTCACTCTCATGAAATTTGCAAATACATGGTTGCTCCGATTTAGAATAGAAAGGGCAACAAGTTCAACGTATTTCTAGTCAATAGTCTTAATTCTGATGAGACATTATTTGCCTGGATTCTAAAAAGGGTATATGAGGGTTTTAATTATAATATTTTAATAAGTATATTCTGCACAGAAGTTGAATCAAATTATTCTATAATGGTACTAACAATATTTCTACCAATTAATTATTACTGATTGTATTTGGAAAAGTTTTACATAGAGATTACAGAGGGGGAGGAAAGCAGGAGTGTCAGAGATAGGTGTTGAGATTATGGGAAATGAAGTTGGGGAAAATGGGGTGAGAGACTTCAGAGATCCGTGAATGACAGGAAAAACTCAGCACATGGCGGGGCCATTGTTAACTTCTTCCTGTAAAGATAACCAACTGTGATGATGGTCCTTTAATCTTACTTTTCTGGGCATTCATTTAAAAAGAGGTTTAGCTTGAGACAGTTCCATGAATGAATCTAAAAACTTTTTTTCGTTGTTAATCTAAATTAACCATTTGAAAAATAGGATGGTAAAAGTATGTTTGGAGGAAACAAAAGAGTTATAAAATGTATTAGAAGGAAGAGATCTTAGAGACAGGAAATTCCTAATAGAGCAGCTTTTTTTTTTTTTTTTTCAGTAAAAGGAGGGGAAAGCAGAGATTGGAGTGGAAAGAAGGAGAAAGGACAGGATGTGAGAATCACAGGAAACCAAGTTGCTCCATTTGCCAATATGTCTAGTTACCTCTGAAAGCCTTTTCATTTACTAATGATTCACTCTGTTTTGAGTTTTCTTTGGACTTCATTTTTTGTTTGTTACTACTGATTACAATCATAAAGCACTGAATTAGCACTCTCACCATATGTTAAGGTCTTAAAAACAAATGTAAAGGACAAAGATGTTTCTTCTTTGAAAAATTCTTTGTGATTTTAATTTTTCAAGCACTCAGGAAGTAAATCTGAAAGGGTTGGTGATTGAGATCATTTAGTAGTATTGTTTTCTGCCATGCTTCCTTGGCTACTGAGTATATTTTGACAGGGAGTGTGTTATTCAGAGTACTGAGGTGTAAAAGATTTCTTCAGTACTTTGCAATAGTTTCCACATAATGGTGAAAAACATGCTCCCTTGGGCCCAAGCCAAAGGCTTTTAATCTATTGCCCAGAAAAGCAACCTCGTCATATCATATAGCTGAGGAACTGGCTCTTACCTTCTAATGAAAGTGAGGCAACAGGGACTGAAATTGTCTTATGGTATTCTGTAAGTTTCACTTTTTAGTAACAAATGGAGTTAACTTGCAAGAAATGTAGAAGTGTCTACAGTTTATTTGAGGTAACATTTTAGAATTTACTTTACTTCATTCCCTTCCTTAATTTTCAGAAAACAGAAGATATTGGAATACACAAATAAAATAAAAATATTCAAGACAAACGTAAAAACCAACCAGCTGCATTAATTTTGGAATTAGGGTTTTCAAAAAGACAAGCTGTTAAATTCTAGTTGCTCTTCTAGATATGATCTCCAGTGATCTTGGCCTGCAACAGCTTGGAACGGGGCTTGGATTCCCAGCCAGGGATTGAGGCTGGGTCTTGGCAGTGAAAACGGCACACTCTAACCACTAGACAAGTGGTCAGTGACAAGTGTCCCGGCCGTTGGCTCTGCAGAAAAGAATTTCCAAAAAGATGGAAAGTAGTGAAGCAAGTAAAGCATTCATTAAGAAGAAAAAACTGTACAGTACGTATGGATAAGCAGGGAGAGAGTTGTTGAGTCATGCCCTTGTGGTAGCTTCGTTGGGGGTGTGTGCAATTTCCATGTTTCTCTCTCGCAGCAAATATTTGAAATGGGCAGACCAGTGTTACAGCTCAGTTACAACTCAGCTTTGTTCAGGAAACAAAGGATATTTCACCCTCGAGCTGTGAGGGTGCACTGATCCAAAAAGAGAGGCCTCAATCCCTCTTGGCTTCCTTCTTTTACATCTTTGTCTCCTCCCCTCCTTGAGCCTACCCTATGCAAATCGGGCTAGCCAAGAAGGGGGCATGTTTGTTTCACCTGAAGTTCTCACTCCAGTCCACAGATATCTTTTGTTCCATTTTCACGGGCTTTTCTCTTTGTCTTTTAGCCACTGCCATTTTGGACTCCTTTTTCCTGTTCTAACTAACTACATAACAGTTTGAATTACTTTTATGGGGTATTTCTTCCAGTTTTCCTTTGGTAAATCATTTGATTTGCCTGTTTCACAGTCCATACTTGGTGTATCTCAGTATCCTCCCATGTGTGTGCTTACATCTCTTAGCCAAGACAGATTTTACCGAAAAGGCATCTGGGTAGAACATCATTTGACACAACTCACCTTTGACCTCCAAGGAGCCTTTTCCATGCATGTGTGGACACAGAGGTCTCCTGACTTCGACAATAAGAGATATGTGGTCTGAGCAGGGCCCACCCTCTTCCCTTAATTATCCTGCTATTTTTGTTTTGGAATTTTGGTCAACAGAGAATGTCTCCAATTGCTTTACCCAGGGGGAGGAGAGTGTCCATCTGCATCCTGCCTCATTATAATATGTTGAGAAATGGAGTTTCTGGTTATTAAATCCAGAGCTGAAGTTATTTTCAAATAATTACTGTTTCACTCTTCACAGGCCAATGAAAACAGGCTTGAAAACCAACATTTCCTGAATATGATGCTGAAAGCTCAGCTTCTCATATACTAGCACCAAATGGAAACTCAGGGACAGTTTGGGTGAAGTAGAAAAGAATAGTTTTATTGCTTTGCCAGGCAAAGGGGGGCACAGCAGGCTTCTGACTCAAAAAGACTATGAGTTTTCATAAGGAGTTTTACAGCAGTAGTTACAAGCTGACAAGCTTTGGTTGTATGCAGGGTCTGCAGACACAGCCTTAATCTCATCTCAGGTGGTCTCCTAAGCTTGATGAGCTTCTCAGTTCAGTTCAGTTCAGTCACTCAGTCATGTCAGTCTCTTTGCAACCCAGTGGACTGCAGCACACCAGGCTTCCTTGTTCATCACTAACTCTCGGAGCTTACAAGAAATGGGGACAAAAATGTTTCCATGCCAAGGAGCCCCACAGGGTCTTGCTTGGTCTCAAATGAAGAAGATAAAATGATAACATTCAATAAAACATGACTTTGAGAAGTATCTAAACAGAAGATATTTGTTTGCAATTAAGAATTTCTTATCTTACACTGACGCAGGACCCTTCTGGGATTTCTGGGCCCAAAACCCTTTTTGTGTTTCTGTTTTCTTGTTAACAGAAGATAGGCTTCATTCAGCTTCCATGAACAGGTTATCCCTACTAAATGCTAACTGAGCATGCACACAGCCTTAACAACCTTTTCTACACTGCAAAGGTTAGGTTCAGTTCAGTTCAGTCGCTCAGTCATGTCTGACTCTTTGCAACACCATGAATCGCAGCATGCTAGGCCTCCCTGCCCTTCACCAATTCCTGGAGTTCACTCAGACTCACGTCCATAGAGTCAGTGATGTCATCCAGCCATCTCAGCCTCTGTCGTCCCCTTCTCCTCCTGCCCCCAAACCCTCCTGGCATCAGAGACTATTCCAATGAGTCAATTCTTTACATGAGGTGGCCAAAGTATTGGAGTTTCAGCTTTAGCATCATTCCCTCCAAAGAAATCCCAGGGTTGATNTTGGTCCTTTAAATCTATTTCTCACTTCCACTGTATAATCATAAGGGATTTGATTTAGGTCATACCTGAATGGTCTAGTGGTTTTCCCTACTTTCTTCAATTTAAGTCTGAATTTGGCAATAAGGAGTTCATGATCTGAGCCACAGTCAGCTCTTAGTCTTGTTTTTGCCGACTGTATAGAGCTTCTCCATCTTTGGCTGCAAAGAATATAATCAATGTGTTTTCGATGTTGACCATCTGGTGATGTCCCTGTGTGGAGTCTTCTCTTGTGTTGCTGGAAGACAGTGTTTGCTATGACCAGTACATTTTCTTCGAAAAACTCTGTGTCTTTGCCCTGCTTCATTCTGTTTTCCAAGGCCAAATTTGCCTGTTACTCCCAGTTGTGGATGTGATNACCATCTGGTGATGTCCCTGTGTGGAGTCTTCTCTTGTGTTGCTGGAAGACAGTGTTTGCTATGACCAGTACATTTTCTTCGAAAAACTCTGTGTCTTTGCCCTGCTTCATTCTGTTTTCCAAGGCCAAATTTGCCTGTTACTCCCAGTTGTGGATGTGATTGGTGATAAAAGCAAGGTCCGATGCTGTAAAGAGCAATATTGCATAGGAATCTGGAATGTCAGGTCCATGAATCAAGGCAAAATGGCAGTGGTCAAACAGGACATGGCAAGAGTGAATATCGACATTCTAAGAATCAGCGAACTAAAATGGACTGGAATGGGTGAATTTAAATAAGATGACCATTATATCTACTACTGCGGGCAGGAATCTCTTAGAAGAAATGGAGTAGCCATCATGGTCAACAAAAGAGTCCGAAATGCAGTACTTGGATGCATTCTCAAAAACAACAGAATGATCTCCGTTCGTTTCCAAGGCAAACCATTCAATATCACAGTAATCCAAGTCTCAACCAGTAATGCTGAAGAAGCTGACGTTGAACAGTTCTATGAAGACCTACAAGACCATTTAGAACTAACACCCAAAAAAGATATCCTTTTCATTACAGGGGACTGGAATGCAAAAGTAGGAAGTTAGGTTCAAGTAGATGCTATTTAGGGAAAGGAGGGGATGCAGTGTCAAGGGTTGTTGTTGGTCAGTCATTCAGTCATGTCTGATTCTTTGCCACCCCATGGACTGTAGCATGCCAGGCTCCCCTGTCCTTCACTATGTCCTAGAGTTTGCTCAAACTCATGTCCATCGAGTTGATGGATACCATCCCCCCATCTCATCCTCTGTTGTCCCCTTTTCTTCCTGTCCTCAATCTTTCCAAGCATCAAGGTCTTTTCTATCGGGTAGGCTTTTCATGTCAGGTGGGCAAAGTATTGGAGCTTCAGTTTCAGCACCAGTCCTTCCAATGAATATTAAGGGTTGATTTCCTTTAGGATTGACTAGTTTGATCTCCTTGTAGTCCAAGGGACTCTCAAGAGTCTTTTCCAACATCACATTTTCTCTAAAATGTCTATTTTATTTCATTTTGATGTCTTTGTGAAACCCATTATGTTCTTTAGGAATCCAAGAAACAGAAATTTTAGCATCTTAAATTTCAGTTACTACAATTCAAAGAACTAAGGTGAACTTTATTTCTATAACTCAATTAGATCTCACTTTGCGTTGCATGGCTTATTGATTGTCAATTCAAATTTCTTCTCCCTTCTCCACCTCCTTCACGGATAGTGTTTGGACTAAAGGAGAGGTATATTGCAGGGATGGGCAGGAGGAGTGAAGGTGAGCTTGTGGTCCTTGACAACACTAGTATGGCTTCTGCCATGAACATATTTGGAATGTCTTCTTGGTCTCACATGGTGACTGCTATGCAAGAAAAGAATGTGGCGGTTTTCTTGACTCTGCCAGGAATGTTATATAAAGGATTTCAGTCAGTGACTGAAATATCACACCTTTTCAATTGTAAGTTTCCTCTCTTCTTTTACGGAAATTTGGGCAGGTAATGGCTCTCATTTTCAGTAAATTTCCATATTCTATTTACGAGCATGACATGTTGGATCTTTTTCCTCACCATTTGTGAGTTAACAACAAAAAATTCAAGAGTATTTATCCCTGTATCATCTGCCCATTATTTTTCATCCCCTATTATTTAAACACCTAACCGAACTCTCTGCTACCAGGGATTTATTTTTATAAACAAGATGAGGAAAAGTGAGAAAAAATATTGATTCAGATGGGTGGTAACTACTTTCAAATTCTCCACCTTACACATACATCCTTGACTTTTCCATAAAACCCTCCCTCCCAAATATGATGTCTTTGCCTGTTGGTCTTGACAACTTTTTCTCAACCTTCAAAGGGACCCATATGCTTCGGGGTTCAAAGAAGAAGGGTCATGGAGGAGAGACACATGCTGATTAGTATAATCAAAATCTACACTCTGGCCCAAGCTCATGTTTATGGTGGAACTTGATAAGATTATTGATGGAGGTCCTGGTGGTAACAAAAGAGTGTCATAAGATTCGGCTAAATGTCTAAGAAGGTAGGTGCTTCTCTAGATGGATAATGAGTTTTGGCTGCACTTGAGTCTAATTAGGAGAAAATGAGTGTTAATTTTTGAAGCTTAATTGTGTCTCACAGTTTAAAATGTTAACACAGTGGAGGTTGTTGATCACAGAACTAAGATGTCATTTTGCACAGACTGTCAGAGCAGACTCTACCAATGGAATGGCAGGATATTTGCATGAGAGGACATCGTAAATTCACTTGGTACTAATAATGAGAGAAAACTCCTTTCAGAAGAAATACTGTGCACAAAGAGCCAAGAGGGAAGAGATGGCAATGGAAATATCCATCAAGTAAAGAAAGGGTGTTTAGAAAATCACTCTTTCTACTCCATCCATCATGCTTTCAGAGACTGCTGTGTTAATCCATTTACCACCCCGGAGCATGAGTCCAAAGACAAAGTACAGAAGTACTCCTTGGGGAGAACTCTCAAGGAAACTTCTGTAGAGCCTAATATAGACAATGGGGATTTCCCCCATGTCACATCCGAAAAATATTGAGAGCAGTTTACATATAGCAACATGCAGTGGTAGGTAGTTTTTCAAATATGAGTCATTTCTTATTATTTGGCTCAGGGAGTTTTTTTCTTTTCTTTCCTCACAGCACAAATTCTGAGTTGTGAACACATGCTGTAGATTCACCCTCACCTCTTCATGGCATGTGAATTTGCTAATTTCTTAAGGGCTAAAAACAAAATAAGCTCTTACTTCTCTGAATACTACTGGAGTTTATTGTGTACTCAGTTACAGGAATTTATTAGCTCTCCAGATAAAAGGAAAGGATGTTAGTTAGAAATGTTGCAATAATTACAGAAAATCTTCAAAATATTACTTTCTTAGCTTTTATAATTGTGCCAAAGAAGAAAAGCAAATGCCAGGTGCTTATTTGACTATTACATGTTATCAATTTCAGTATTATACCTTGGTAATGAAAACAGTTCCTTTAATTTTCAGAGTGCTTTTTTGTCTTTTTATAGTGTTTTTGTAACTTTGGGGGGCTTCCCTGGTGGCTCAGTGGTAAAGAATATAATCACAATGCAGGAGATATGGGTTCAATCCCTGGGTCTATAAGAGCCCCTGGTGAAGGGAATGGCTACCCACTCCAGTATTCTTGCCTGGAAAATTCCATGTACAGAGGAGCCTGGCAGGCTACAATCTAAGGGGTTGCAAAGAGTCAGATACGACTGAGCAACTAACACTTCATAACCTTTATCATATTTGATTCATTGATACAAATGTTCTGAAAGTTAAGTGTTTCCTTATTTGATCAACTAGTAATTATTTCAAATAAGTAAATAAATCTTTCTTTGTGTGTCGAAAAAACATATGAAATTATACAATGGAAACAGTTTTGGGGCATATTATATTCTAGTGGTTTCAAATGGAGCACAGCAACAAAAGAAAAAATAACTAGATCTCATCAAAATTAGAAACTTCTGCGAACTGAAAGACAAATCAAGAAAGTGAAAGAACAACTGATGGAATGAAAGAAAATATTTGAAAATTATATATGTGTGAGGATTTAGTATTCAGATTATATAAAGAAATAATATAACGACAAAAAAAGACAAACAACCCAGCTTAAAAAATGGGCAAAGCACTGAAATAGACATTTTCTCAAAGAAGATAGGCTGCTAAGCAAGCACACAGAAAAATGCTCAATATCATTAGTTATTAAGGAAATGCAAATAAAAGCTACAATGAGATACCACTTCTTGACCAGTAGGAAGGCTATTTTTTAAAAAAATGAAAAGAAACAAGTCTTGGTAAAGATACAGAGAGGTTGGAGCCCTCCTATACAGCTAGGGGTAATGTAAAATGGTTAGCCTCTGTGGGAAACAACCTGGGAGTTATTAAAAAGTTAAACATAGAGTTACCATATGATCTAACAATTGCCTTCCTATGTATATACCCAAGAGAATTGAAAACATATGTCCAAACAAAATCTTGTACATTAACGTTCATAGCAATCAAAACCGTAATAGCTACAAAGTAGAAACAACCCCATAGATGGAGCTTCTCTGGCAGCTCAGAGGGTAAAGCATCTGCCTGCAACGCGAGAGACCTGGGTTTGATCCTTGGGTCAGGAAGATCCCCTGGAGAAGGAAATGGCACCCAACTCCAGTATTCTTGCCTGGAGAATCCCATAGACAGAGGAGCCTGGTGGGCTACAGTCCATGGGGTCGCAAAGAGTTGGACACGACTGAGCAACTTCACTTTCTTTCACCTTTCAGAAACAACCCAAGGGCCTATCAACTGACAAATCTCTAAACAAGATGTAATCAATCCATACAATAGAATATTTTTCGACATAGAAAAGTAATGAAATATTGATACATGGTACAAAATGGTTTAATTTTGAAGACATAATGCTAACTGAAAGAATCAGACAAAATAGGCCCTACATTACATGATTCCATTTATGTGAAATGCCCAGGAGAGTCAAATCAGTAGAGGAAGAAAGTAAATTAATGATTGCAAGGATCTAGGGGAGACAGATCATTCTGACGTTTTTGAGATTGCATCCAAGTACTGCATTTCAGACTCTTTTGTTGACCATGATGGCTACTCCATTTCCTCTAAGGGATTCCTGCCCACAGTAGTAATCCAAGTCTATGCCTCAACCAGTAACGCTGAAGAAATTGAAGTTGGATGGTTCTATGAAAAGCAACAAGACATTTTAGAACTAACACCCAAAAAAGATGTCCTTTTCATTAAAGGGGACTGGAGTGCAAAAGTAGGAAGTCAAGAAACACCTGGAGTAACAGGCAAATTTGACCTTGGAGTACGGAATGAAACAGGGCAAAGGCTAATAAAGTTTTGTCAAGAGAATGCACTGGTCATAGTAAATACCCTCTTCCAACAACACAAGAGAAGACTATGCACATGAACATCACCAGATGGTCAACACGGAAATCAGATTGATTATATTCATTGCAGCCAAAGATGCGGAGAAGGCAATGGCAACCCACTCCAGTACTCTTGCCTGGAAAATCCCATGAGTGGAGGAGCCTGGTAGGCTGCAGTCTATGGGGTTGCAAAGAGTCAGACATGACTGAGCAACTCCACTTTCACTTTTTACTTTCATGCATTGGAGAAGGAAATGGCAACCCACTCCAGTGTTTTTGCCTGGAGAATCCCAGGGACGGGGGATCCTGATGGGCTGCCGTCCATGGGGTCGCACAGAGTTGGATACGACCGAAGTGACTTAGCAGCAGTAGCAGCCAAAGGTGGAGAAACTCTATACAGTCAGCAAAAACAAGATCAGGAGCTGACTGTGGCTTGGATCATGAACACCTTATTGCCAGATTCAGACTTAAATTGAAGAAAGTAGGGAAAGCCAATAGACCATTCAGGTATGACCTAAATCAAATCTCTTATGATTATATAGTGGAAGTGAGAAATAGATTTATGGGACTAGATCTGATAGATAGATTGGCTCATGAACTATGCACAGAGGTTCGTGATATTGTCCAGGAGACAGGGATCAAGACAATCCCCATGGAAAAGAAATGCAAAAAAGCAAAATGGCTGTCTGGGGAGNAGCCTCTTGATGAAAGTGAAAGAGGAGAGTGAAAAAGTTGGCTTAAAGCTTAACATTCAGAAAACGAAGATCATGGCAACTGGTCCCATCACTTCATGGGAAATAGATGGGGAAAGAGTGGAAACAGTGTCAGACTTTATTTTTCTTGGCTCCAAAATCACTGCAGATGATGATTGTAGCCCTGAAATTAAAAGACGCTCACTCCTTGGAAGGCAAATTATGACCAACCTAGATAGCATATTGAAAAGCAGAGACATTTCTTTGCCAACAAAGGTTCGTCTAGTCAAGGCTATGGTTTTTCCAGTGGGCATGTATGGATGTGAGAGTTGGACTCTGAAGAACGCTGAGCACCGAGAATTGATGCTTTTGAACTGTGGTGTTGGAGAAGACTCTTATGAGTCCCTTGGACTGCAAAGAGATCCAACCAGTCCATTCTGAAGGAGATCAGCCCTAGGATTTCTTTGGAAGGAATGATGCTAAAGCTGAAACTCTAATACTTGGCCACCTCATGGGAAAAAAGTGATTCATTGGAAACGACTCTGATGCTGAGAGGGGTTAGGGGCAGGAGAAGAAGGGGACGACCGAGGATGAGATGGCTGGATGGCATCACCAACTCAATGGACATGAGTTTAAGTGAACTCCCGGAGTTGGTGATGGACAAGAAGGTCTAGAGTGCTGCAATTCATGGGATCACAAAGAGTCGGACACGAGTGAGCAACTGAACTNACGACTCTGATGCTGAGAGGGGTTAGGGGCAGGAGAAGAAGGGGACGACCGAGGATGAGATGGCTGGATGGCATCACCAACTCAATGGACATGAGTTTAAGTGAACTCCCGGAGTTGGTGATGGACAAGAAGGTCTAGAGTGCTGCAATTCATGGGATCACAAAGAGTCGGACACGAGTGAGCAACTGAACTGAACTGAACTGAGGGGAGAGGGAAAAGGGAAGTGAGTGCTTATAGGTATGGGATCTCTTCTTGAGGTCATGAAAAGTTTTTAACTTTAATATATGGCATGTGTGCTTAATCGGTCAGTCACGTGCAAGTCTTTGAGATCCCATGGACTGTACCCCTCCAGGATCCTCTGTCTGCGGGGATTCTCCAGGCAAGAATACTGGAGTGGGCTGCCATGTCCTTCTCCAAATATATGGCATAGCAGATTTTTTTGTAAACAAAAATAATCAGTAAACTGGAACATAGAAAAAATTATTCAAAATGCTTATGAGAGGAAAAGTAACTGAAAGTGAGAATAAGTGATATAGAAGGCAGTGAGAAGTCTTGGCAAACTTCTAACTAAACTACAAAAGAAGGGCAGAGAGGCAATAGAAGGGAGTCAACATGTATTTTAAAAAAGTAGGGAGACTCAAATATATTTTAAAATAAAAAAGCAGTCCTCATTTCAGAAAACAAAAAATTCTGAAGAGTATATATAAGAAAAAATTCACAAGTAGATTCAGCACAGCAGAACACAATGACAAGAAGGGAGGAGACAGATAACCTATTGATATGGAGGGAAAAGATAGATTTCCCAAGAGAAATAAATATTAAAATAGCAGTTAGCTTCTCAAGGAAAAGCAAAACGAAAAAAGCACGCCATAAAAGAATGGCATAACACCTTCAAGATATTGAGAGAAAATAACTAACATTCTAGAATTGTGCACGTCATAAAAATATCTTCCAATAATGAGAGCAAAATGAAACCTTTTCATGAAAAAAACTGAAAGAATGAGACAATAACAAACTCTAAATAAAAGCTATTTTAAAAAGGTGGGAGATTTGATAATGGACAAAGACATAAATATATGACAAATATAAATATGATGAACATAAATATAAATCTAAACAAAAAAATCAATAGTATAATAATTAATGGTAATAACATCTAACTTATAGAGTTAAATAAATAAGGTGAGTCAAAATGCTGTACGATAATAGTATATCACTTGGGAAGAAGCTGATTAGAGTTACAGTCATCTGAGGTTCTTGCATTGTTTATGAGGAAGGAAAAGATAATGATTAAACTTTGCATATTAAAATTTTTATACTGAGCATTAACAGAGTGAAAAAAGGCAGTAAAATTTTGAATTGCTAAAGGGAAAAATAAAATGAGAGGAAAATACCAAACCAAACTAAAGCTTCTATATTCACTGTGTAACAAACTAGCCTAAAACGTAGTGCCTCAAGACGGCAATTACTTGTTACTGCTCATGAGTCTGTGAATTAATCAGACAGTTCCTCTAAACTGGGCTAGTAGAGTTGTTCTTGAATGAAATCACTTATGCCATGTTATCAGACGCTTTGTCCTTGGGAGCTGCCTAGTCTGAACTAGTCTTACCTAGGACAATTCATCTCTGCTGTATGTGGTTTCTTATCCTCCAGCAGACTGGCCTGCTCTTATCACTTGGCAACTAGTCAAGTTCCAATAGAATGAGTGAAAGCCTAGTCCAGAGATTGGCAAATTTTTTCCATAAAGATCCATACAGTGAAAATTTCAGACTTTGTGGAGTAGACCACTCAGCTCTGCCATTTGTCAAGAAAGCATCCACAGTCAATATGTAAGTGGATGAGCTTGACTGTGTTCCTATAAATCTTTACTTATAAAAATAGGCTGCAAGCTAGATTTGGCCAGTGGGCTGTAGCTTATTGACTCCTGGCCTTGGCTTAGAACTGGCACTAGATTCTCTTTCACCTCTTAATATTAATAGAAGGAATTGCAGTCTTATTGCTAAAGGGATTTGCTTATAGGGAAAGACCTAATTGTATCATATTTTGAATGAAAAACCCTTTAAATTTCAGTAAATCAAAAAGAAGTCAAGAAAAGATGGGGGAAGGTCCACAGAAAAAAACAAAAATAGGATAATAAAGCAATATAAATAAACTCAAACAGGCTGTTATTCATAAATTCACAGTAAATGTGAAGGGAATTTTCTCTCAATTTAAGGCTATAAAGCCAAAATTGCTAGAACTGCAGAGAGGAATTTTAAAATTCATCATCACTGTGGGAGATTTGAGCTCATTTCTCTCAGTAATTGATTAAGCAAATGACATTATAGAGTGCAGCTGAAGACGTGCTTCACAGCCCTGCAATGCTAGTCCCTGATATATATTTGGAAGTTATTCATATATGTATGCACCAAGTCTCACATACAAGATGGTTCACAGAAATCATCACGTATAAAGCAAAAGACTGAAGCCAATCAAATGCCAATCAAAAGGAGAATGAACAAAGAAAATGTGCATGAGGTCCATACTAGAATCCTACACAATAGAAAGACAAATAGACTCCAGCTACACAGATGAATCTTAGAAATTGAGAGGGTGTGTACAAAGCACACTGCAGAAAAGCATGTATAATCTGACTTCATTCACCCAATGCATGAAACATACAAAATTAAGCAATGTGTTTTTAGAAATATACAAATGGTAAAACTATTAAAAAGGAGCTTACCTTTTGTAGGTGATCTTTGTAGGATGGGAGTGGGATTGATTTTGGACGCGTGATGCAGTAAGCGGCAGCTTGCAAGAAGCAGCAGTGAGCCGTAGCTGGAAACAGGGTCTTAGTTTCCTGGATGGGGAGTTCTAATCCCTGGACCACAGGGGCCAGCAGTTAGGACTAGAGTCCCCAGTCCTTGCCTACCTAGTCAAGAATGAATTCAGGTGAGAAGGCAGAAGGTAAGGTGTAAAGGAAAAATTTTACTGAAAAGAAAATTACTGAAGAAAGGCATATGGGCAAACAGAGTCGAGTTTTAGGGAAGTTTAAATCCTTTAAAAGGGGAAAGTTTTCTGGGTCTTTGTCTTCCCTCTGGCAAATCATCTTGCTTTATCTACCCTTTGTTAATTTGTCTCAGGACCCTCCCCTGGGGTGTGCATGTAACCTTAAACCAAGATTGATCTCAAAGTGAAGCCTTCTGGGAAGAGCAAGACTCATTATGGCCTGGAATTATCCCCTGGTTTTTGACCCCAAGGAGCCTTTCTGTGCATGTATAGTGTCTCCCTTTGAATGGTAAAGAATCTGCCTGCAATGCAGGAGACCTGAGTTTGATCCCCGAGTTGGGAAGAACCCCTGGAGAAGGAAATGGCAACCCACTCCAGTATTCTTGCCTGGAGAACTGCATGGACAGAGGAGCTGGGCAGGCTATGGTCCTTGGGATTGCAAAGAGTTGGATATGACTTTGTTAGTAACTTTCACTTTTAGAGATACCTTAATCCTTTACTCAAACAGAGTTTGCCTCCCTTTGTCCTTACTATAATGGTCATCTGAGTTAAATTCGCTCATCCCAGTCCATTTTAGTTGGCTAATTCCTAAAATGTAGACGTTCACTCTTCCCGTCTCCCGTTTGACCACTTCTAATTTACCTTGATTCATGGACCTAATATTCCAGGTCCTATGCAGTATCGCTCTTTACAGCATCGGATTTTACTTCATCATCAGTCACATCCACAACTGGGCGTTGTTTTTGCCTAGGCTCTGTCTCTTTATTCTTTCTTGTGTTATCTTTCCACTCGTCTCCAGTAGAATACTGACACCTCCTGACCTGGGAAGTTCATCTTTCTTTATATCTACTACTGTGCAAGAATCACTTAGAAGAAATGGATTAGCCATCATAGACAACAGAAAAGTCCAAAATGCAGTACTGGGGTGCAATCTCAAAAATGACAGTATGATCTCTGTTTCCAAGGCAAACCATTCAATATCAGAGTAATCCAAGTCTATGCCCCAACAAGTAATGCTGAAGAATCTGAAGGTGAATAGCTCTATGAAGACCTACAAGACCTTTTAGAACTAACACCCAAAGAAGATGTCCTTTTCATTATAGGGGATTGGAATGCAAAAGTAGGAAGTAAAGAGATACCAGGAGTAAGAGGCAAATTTGGCCTTGGAATACAGAATGAAGCAGGGCAAAGGCTAACAGAGTTTTTCCAAGAGAATGCACTGGTCACATCCAACACACTCTACCAACAAAACAAGAGAAGAGTCTACACATAGACATCATCAGATGGTCAATACTGAAATCAGATTGATTATATTCTTTGCAGCCAAAAATGGAGAGCTCTATACAGTCAGCAAAAACAAGACTGGAAGCTGACTGTGGCTCAGCTCATGAACTTCTTATGGTGAAATTCAGACTTAAATTGAAGAAAGTAGGGAAAACTACTAGATCATCCAGGTATGACATAAATCAAACCCATTACGATTATACAGTGGAAGTAACAGATTGAAGGGATTCAGTTAAGTTCAGTTGAGTTGTTCAGTTGTGTCCAATTCTTTGTGACCCCATGAAATGCAGCATGCCAGGCGTCCCTATCCATCACCAACTCCCGGAGTTTACCCAAACTCATGTCTATTGAGTTGGTGATGCCATCCAACCATCTCNCTTCAACAGTACATGAACTGTGAACTTCCAGATGTTGAAGCTGGATTTAGAAAAGGCAGAGGAACCAGAGATAACATTGCCAACATCTGTTGGATCATCAAAAAGCAAGAGAGTTCCAGAAAAACATCTACTTCTGCTTTATTGACTGTGCCAAAGCCTTTGACTATGTAGGTCATCACAAACTGTAGAAAATTCTTCAAGAGATGGGAATACCAGACCACTTGACCTGCCTTTTGAGAAATCTGTATACAGGTCAGGAAGCAACTGTTAGAACTGGACATGGAACAATAGATTGGTTCAAAATAGGGAAAGGAATACACCAAGGCTGTATATTGTCACCCTGCTTATTTAACTTAAATGCAGAGTACATCACGAGAAACACTGGACTGGATAAAGCACAAGCTGGAATCAAGATTGCCGGGAGAAATATCAATAACCTCAGATATGCAGATGACACCACCCTTATGGCAGAAAGTGAAGAGGAACTAAAGAGTCTCTTGATGAGACTCTTGATGAAAGAAGGGAGTGAAGAAGTTGGCTTAAAGCTCAACATTCAGAAAACTAAGATCATGACATCTGGTCCCATCACTTCATGGCAAATAGATGGGAAAACAATGGAAACAATGAAAGACTTTATTTTGGGGAGCTCCAAAATCATTGCAGATGGTGACTGTAGCCATGAAATTAAAAGACGCTTATTCCTTGGAAGAAAAGTTATGACTAACTAGATAGCATATTCAAAAGCAGAGACATTACTTTGTCAACAAAGTTCAGTCTAGTCAAGGCTATGGTTTTTCCAGTAGTCATGTATGGATGTTAGAGTTGGACTATAAAGAAAGCTGAGTGCTGAAGAATTGATGCTTTTGAACTGTGGTGTTGGAGAAGACTCTTCAGAGTCCCTTGGACTACAAGGAAATCCAACCAGTCCATCCTAAAGGAAATGAGTCCTGAGTGTTCACTGGAAGGACTGATGCTAAAGCTGAAACTCCAATACTTTGGCCACCTGATGCAAAGAGCTGACACATTTTAAAAGACCCTGATGCTAGGAAAGATTGAAGGCAGGAGGAGAAGGGAATGACGAGGATGAGATGGTTGGATGTCATCACTGACTCAATGGACATGAGTTTGTGTAAGCTCTGGGATCTGGTGATGAGACGGAGGCCTGGAGTCCTGCAGTCCATGGGATTTCAAGGAGTTGGACACAACTGAGCAACTGAACTGAACTGAACTGAAGATTAGATGCATTGAGAAGAACACAGTATCACTTCTGTGATATTTCTGCAAGAGACGAATAACCTAGATCTACTTGTGAGGAAACATCAGAAAACATAAATTGGGGGATATTCTACCAAATAACTAGGCAGTAACCTTCAAAAACATCAAGGCCATGATAGTGTTTCATATAGAAATAATTTAAAAGACATGCACTGTGTGATTCTGTACTGTATCCTTTTGCTATAAAGGATAAAGGACATTATTCTGGCAATTAGTGAAATTTGAAAGGATCCTGAAGATGAAATGGTGGCCAAGTTATCAATGTGAATTTCCTGATTAATGGTTGTGCTGAGGTAACGGGGAAGGATGTTCTTATAATGGGGAAGAATGTTCTTGGTTTTGGGAAATACAATATATTAAGTATTGTGGGGGTTTAAAAAGTATAACGTCAACAATGTTGTTGTTTAGTTGCTAAGTGGTGTCCAACTGTTTTGTGACCCCATGAACTGTAGCCCACCAGGGTCCTCTGTCCATGAGATTTCCCAGGCAAGAATATTGGAGTGAATTGACATTTGTTTCTTGAGGGGATCTAAATTTACAAAATACTTTTATTGATACTCTCTAATTAAAAAGGATAATTAATAGACATATAAGTGACATAGTATAATTCAATAAAAAGAAAACAGGTGGGTAACAGAAGGCTAGAGTCTATCTAGTTCCCTCACTGTCATTAAGAAACTTTGGGACTTTAGACAGTCACTTTCTGGGCCTTAGTTTAATATGTATCAAATGAAAATAATAATATCCATCTACATCTGTCTACAAGGATAGAAAGTCACTAAGAGATTTAAGTGAAGTAAAATTTTAAATGATTTCAATATTACTATATAAATAAAACTCTATTAAATTTATCAGATTTTCTATAAAATCATTCTTAGAATCTATGCATGGGAACATTTTATCTGGTGAAGACAATTAAAAATAGGTCCACATAATACAGATTAAAGCCCTGGAGATAAACTCAGTCCTTTAATAAAGTTTGCTGTAGAGCAAAGCGAGTCAAAACACTATTCCAATTCACTGCTGCTGTTGCTAAGTCGCTTCAGTCGTGTCCGACTCTGTGCGACCCTAGATGGCAGCCCACCAGGCTCCCCCGTCCCTGGGATTCTCCAGGCAAGAACACTGGAGTGGGTTGCCATTTCCTTCTCCAATGCATGAAAGTGAAAAGAGAAAGTGAAGTTGCTCAGTCCTGTCTGACTCTTAGCGACTCCATGGACTGCAGCCCACCAGGCTCCTTGGTCCATGGGATCTTCCAGGCAGGAGTACTGGAGTGGAGTGCCATTGCCTTCTCCTTCAGTTGACTATTTAATGCCTAATTAAATATAGGATGCCCTATGAAAGTAACAAGCAAAATATTCAGGCAGTGGGATAAGTTGTGGGGGAGGGAGCAGTGGAAATAATCCCTATGGAGAATTTTACAAATATTAAAACCAACCAAAAGACCACCTGCTTTGAATTTTTACCACGTGCTAGTGATTGTGGATCACTGTCACTGTTCATATACCACCACTTTCAGGATGAACCATAGTTCTGCCCAGTCCTTCTACCCCATCCTTGTTATATCAACGTATCATAGTGTTTAGGAATAAAAGTAGAACTTCAGTCCTGCAAGGACAATCTACAGGCTACAGAACACAACTCCTCTTCACACATACAGCCACACACACACACACTCATCCCTCAGTTGGCAGTACATTTTTGACCTTTCTTATCCAAGATCTAAAAGATCTTGAAAGATTTTTGACAGAAGTGTGTCAACTAAAGTTGGAGTTCTGCTATGCTCACAAGCGGCAGAATGTGGAAAGATCAAATCCGGGGAGGCCAATATCTCCTGGAATGAGAAGAACTGGCTGTGATTAAAGATGAAATTTTATGAAACTTCTTTTATATGGTGGACTATCTTTAGCAACGACTTGCTCTTGCTTCGTATTTTAGTTTTGAAATATTTTCTTTCATTGCTTCTCACTAAGAAACTATTCTATTTGGCTCCCCATAGTTAGCCAGCTAATGAATCATTTGTAACTTGCCATTAACATCCAAGTTTTAATTTTTATATCTGGAAATAATTTCTATGTCTTTTTCAGACACAGCTAATAGGATTTTTTAAAACTTCTGTGAGGGTTCTTTAAAATCCTCAGAATCTGCAAAATTCAACTATAGAACAAGACTGAAAACTTTACTATAGAATGTAATTAATAACTAGATGACTTAAAAAGTCTTTGTTAAAAGGAATATTATGTACTTGCAAGCTTATTGGGAGTTTTCAGTTTGTTTCTATTTATTCACTTATTATGTCTATCTTCCAGGAAATCTATAAGTCTAAACAGGGGAGCTGTTTTAAGCATCCGTCTGCTAATTTCAACCCTTCAGTCATCTCTGGGTCTGTTGCTATTGACTACCACATACTCCCCCCTGTTACAGGCGACAGACACCTTTTTGGCTTTTAAAGATAGCTATCTAATTTTTTAATTATATGCCAGACATTGGCAAGGCTCCATTTTTAAGAGTCTGGTTGCTTTTCTTCCAAGAAGGAGTGTTGAATTTTTTTATGGCAGGAATAACTGACTGACAGAGCAGCAAATTCCCTTGGAGGCTTGTTTTTAAGCTTTGTTAGAGGGGGTCTAGGGCTTCCCTGGTGGTTCAGTAGTGAAGTATCTGCACCACAGGAGCTCTGAGTTTGATCCCTGGGTCGGGAAGATCCGCTGGAGAAGGAAATGGCAACCCACTTCAGTATTCTTGCCTGGAGAATCCCATGGACAGAGGAGCCTGGCGGGCTACAGTCGATGGGATCACAAAGAGTTGGACACTGCTTAGTGACTAAATCATCTTCATCATCGTCAAACGGGGTCCAATGCAGTCCTTAGTGGAGAGCCCGATCTCTTTGGTTCCCAGAGGGAAGTCTGTAGTTTGCAATGGTCTCTTCAGTTGAGATGGTCAAGCCCTATGGGAAGTCCAAAACCTCCTGAAAGCTCACAGAACCCCTATAGCTATTTTCTGCCGGTTTCACTGAGCTGCCTTTTAAGAACCGTATTTAGGTGAAGATAAGACACCAATAGGCGGGTTTCTCGAACTCTTTCTCTGTGTGACTCCTTCTTCCCGGTACCTTGGCCCACAAGTCCCAGCTCCTTCAGCATCCCCGCTCTGATCTCTGCTCTCCTGTCAACTCAGGGAAACTGCTCTGCTGGGGCTTCCCCTCCCCCACCCAGAGAGTGACTCAGGCTAAAGCCCATCCATATATCAAGGGTTCACTTAATGCATATTTCTTTTCTTAGGAGTCAAATTCTTGAGCCGCCCATTGTCTGGTGTCTAAAAACACTGTCTTCATGTTTTATGCCCACTTTCATATTTGTTTAAAGTACAAGTCTAGACCTGTCAGTACCAGAAGAAAAGACTAATTTGTTTGCCTTTACTTCTCTGTTTTCAATATATTCAAAACTTTTAAAATACTTATTGATTCCTTAAAAAATATTATCTGTGGTATGATTTTCCAAAGTGTGTTCCATGAAAAATTTAAAAGACTGTGTGCTAAAATAGCTTAGAAAATGCATTTATCTTGACAGCAGGACACCTCAGAGACATAAAAAGCTAATATGGATTATATATTTTCAAGGGACTACATTATTTGCATTTTTCAAATTCATTTTACCACAAAATCCGTTTTTTAACAAATTGTCTTATGATAGTACTAAACAGTGGACCACTTTTTGGGCAGTGATGCTCTGAGGCTGCTATTTATTAATTTTATTAAAAATTTATGCACCTAATTAAAAAGGAAGTATAGTTATAACTATCTTCCAAAATTAACTTTTAGATGGAAAGTAAGCTCAGTTTCTTCTTCTTTTCCTTAACACACTTCCAGCCAAAATTATTCCAGGAAGTCCTCGAGACATCTAGGGAAATACATGTGAACATATACGTAGATTCCCAGTGGTTAAGTTTGCAGCTGGGCCCTTTTAATATTTTATGTATCATGAAAAAAGGGATAGTTTTAAAGGGATAAGTATAATTTTATATTATAGAAACATGTATTTCATTGTGAGATTTTTTTCTTAAAAGAAAAAGGCATTTTTTGATACTGTAAGATTAAGTCAGTATTTTTCATTCTCTGAAGTTATCATCTTATTGTGCTATTTGATAAACGAGTTTATCACTAAAACATGAGAATGATGAGCCTTCAGGAGAAGCAGCAGCAGCTGTGAGATCTCTTCTTAACCATTAATGATTAAACTATTTTAAGTGTTTCTTACAGAGCTGTCCTCCTCCTCCAACACACACAAAGATCTGGATATAGCTGGTCTGGTTGAGAGCAGTTCCTAGCTGCCACAAGTCTAGGAATTATATGGAAACAGCAGGAGTTGGGAAGATCCCCTGGAGAAAGAAATGGCAACCCAGTACAATATTCTTGCCTGTGAAATCCCATGGACAGAGGAGCATGATAGGCTGCAGTCCATGGGGTCGCAAAGAGTCAGACACAATTTAGAGACCAGACAACAACAGCAGAGGTAACAGACATGAAGACAACTGACTGAGGGACATTCAAGGCCCAGGGTATAATCTGATTATTTTGCTTATGTCTGCCAAGCAGTGTCCCTCTCTGGACCTTGGTTTCCCCAACAGACAACGAGCTCCTTGGACTAGGGAATTTCAGAATTTGCTTGTAACTCTTACATTCTCTGGGTCTTGTTGAATAATCCTGTGCTCAGATGTTCATTCATGTCTGACTCCTTGTCACCACATAGATTGTAGTCTTCTAGGCTCCTATGTCCATGAGATTCTCCAGGCAAGAATACTGGGGTGGGTTGCCATTTCCTCTTCCAGAGGATCTTCCTGACCCAGGCATCAAACAGGTATCTCCTGAATCAGCAGGCAGATTCTTTACTACTAGCACCACCTGGGAAGCCTTGAATAATATTGTGAGTGTGTTAGTTGCTCAGTTGTGTCACGCTCTTTGCAATCCCAGACCGTAACCCACCAGGCTCCTCTGTCCATGGAATTCTCCAGGCAAGAATACTGGAGTGGGTAGCCAGTCCCTTCTCCAGGGGATATTCTTGACTCAGGGATGGAACCCAGGTCTCCTGCACTGTAGGCAATAAGAATGTGTCAATTACAAATTGGCGCTTACCAAGAGCATTGCCAATGACTGAACAAGGCCTTTGCCATCTGCCTCTATGGAGATTGAACCCCATGCTGCTATAGCTGTTGACCTTCAACAACCCCTGGGGGAGTTCAGGCTGGAGTGAGGCACTCTGTGCTCCAGGGAATCTGATGGGACAGGTCTTTAGATAATTGGATGTTTTTAGGAACAGATTTGATGATCTCAATCCTTGCATCTCCTCATATCTAGAGAAACACTAAATCCCTTCATGGTGACATCAGATCCTCATGACTAACAAAAAACCTCTGTAACACTCAACCTAAATTGAGTGCTTCATGGTATTGAACTCCCCCTTCACCAAAACTTTATATATTGACTTTCCCCAACTGCTGCTTTGGAGCAGTCTCTCAGAGCCATCTGAGATGCTGCCTCCCAGGCTGCAGTCCTCATTTTGCCCCAAATAAAACTTAACTCACAATTCTCAAGTTGTACATCTTTTTTAGTCAACAAATGTCACTTCTAAATAGCATTCCTTCTGCCTGGAGTACAAGAGATGTGTTCTGGAAAACACTGGAAAATATGGCTGTCAAGCAACTTGTGGGTTCATTTTGGCTTTACACCTGTAAACTGAAAAATTCTTACCCCTCATATTTGGCCTTCCTGACTTAAATAATTCCCCCCAGTCACTATCAGTTTGTTATCTGTCAAAACCTCTCATTTCAGTTCTTGTCAAGTGACAGAGGTGATGGCTTTTCTCCTGGAACATTATTCCATGTTCCTTCCTACCAATAGCAAAAGATTATTGGGAATTCGCTGGTGGTCCAGTGGCTAAGACGCTGTGCTCCCAATACAGGGGGGCTGGGTTCGATCCCTGGTCAGGGAACTAGTTCCCACGTACCACAACTAAGACTCTATGCAGCCAAATAAATAAAAATTAAAAAAAAAAAAAAAAGATTATTAAGCAGGAGAGAGGCTTTTCCTGCAAAAATACAATGGGATTTTCAGAGAACTGGAACAAAAGGTTTTTAAATCCCTAAATGAAGTCAGGAGGAAAAAAATAAGTCGTTCTGGTTTTAGTTGCTAACAAAGGCAGAGAAAGAAAAAAATCAGTTGCTCTATTACTTCTCCATTAGCCAAGCTCAGCACAAAGTGAAAAAGGATTTCCTGATACAGCTGTATATTACCTTCAGTTGCATTATTGGTTTAGATTACAGCAGAGGGGAAAAATCAAAGGTTTCGCCTTTGTTTTCCCTGGAGCCTCAGATGCACCTGATAGTGTATCTATCTCTAGGAGAATTATATAGGGATACCATGGGATGCTGTGTTGTCTTAAGGACAGGTAAACCTGCAGAGCTGCAGGTCCTGAGGCTGCATTCCCTGAGGCAATGCATTTCCCCAGAGAGCTGGAGCACCTTAGCTAAGGGTGGTACAGACTGGAGACTACCCATAAGTAAAAATGCAGGAAGGCTAGCCCTGAGGGGCCAGGCAAGTCCATGAAGTGGGGGAGGGGCAGCGAAGAGATTTGAGGTCTAATGCAAGGAAGATGGCCCCTCACTGGGCCATTGATTCAGCTTTCTCGTTTTGGAATCCCACAGGCATAATGGCTAAGTACAGGCTATGACAAAGTCAGCTACCTACTAACGATACGAACTGGGGTGAGTTACCGAAATCCTCTGAACTTCAGTTTCCTCCTTGTAAGATGAGGATGATAAATTTAAAACAAATAAAAGAAGTGAGGATAATAAACTTAAACATAAGATGATGAGAAGTATATCGAATGAGTGAAGGCAAGTAAAGCACTTAGTACCTGACTTGCCAAAGTTCAATGTTAGAAATGCTACAGTCACATCCTTCTACCCTCTAGCTTTGCCTGCTTCCAGCTATTCCTAGTAGCTACTAGAATGTAAGCACCAAGAGGGCTCAGATTGTGTCCTTAAGGTTCATGGTTGTATCTTCAGCTTAGTAGAGTACCTGACACATTGTAGGCACTTCATGAATAACTGCTGAATAAATAAGTTAATAAATGAAAGAATTTCTGACTAGCACTCTTGGACAACCTGCCTCCATCTCTGTGAGGGTGGGTCATGCAGCCACAAAACACTGGGCCATCCCAAGTTGACAGGCTTTGACCTGTGGCTGATCATTCATATTATCAACATATGGCTCTGATGATGTAGGCAAATGTATTTGCTTTTAAAAGGAAATGGCAACCCACTCCGGTATTCTTGCCTGGGAAATTCCATTGACAGAGGAGCCTGATGGGCTATATAGTCCTTGGGGTACAGAGAAGTGGACATGACTGCGCGACTAACACTAACTAACTGTAGTTTCCAGCACTTTGGTCCAGGTCTTTCTTGTATGTGCAGAGTTGGATTGTGAAGAAAGCTGAGCGCCGAAGAATTGATGCTTTTGAACTGTGGTGTTGGAGAAGACTCTTGAGAGTCCCTTGGACTGCAAGGACATCCAACCAGTCCATTCTGAAGGAGATCAGCCCTGGGATTTCTTTGGAAGGAATGATGCTAAAGCTGAAGCTCCAATACTTTGGCCACCTCATGCAAAGAGCTGATTCATTGGAAAAGACTCTGATGCTGGGAGGGATTGGGGGCAGGAGGAGAAGGGGACGACAGAGGATGAGATGGCTGGATGGCATCACTGACTCGATGGACGTGAGTGTGAGTGAACTCCGGGAGTTGGTGATGGACAGGGAGGCCTCGTGTGCTGTGGTTCATGGGGTCGCAAAGAGTCAGACATGAATGAGTGACTGAACTGAACTGAATGTCTCTGCTTTTGAATATGCTATCTAGGTTAGTCATAACTTTCCTTCCAAGGAGTAAGCATCTTTTAATTTCATGGCTGTAGTCACCATCTGCAGTGATTTTGGAGTCCCAAAAAATAGTCTGACACTGTTTCCAGTGTTTCCCCGTCTATTTCCCATTATTCTGATAAAATTTTCCACACTGAGACTCAGCCACTCAAAATCTTCTTTAAAGCCCTGCCCATGGAATGACTATCGCATTTTAATACATCTCTTGTGGAATCTCATTTCATAGGCGAGAAAAAGAGAGAGAAAAAATGGGTAAATAGAAGGAATATCAGTAGTGGTGCAAATAGCAGGCTTAGAAGTTGACAACTGAACTAGTGGAGGATAACACAGAAGATCAGAGAGGAATCAAGAAATGAAGGAGGTAGGCAGGAAGGCAGCTAGTCACTAACAGGCTCCCACCGTGTGCTGTTCATACTTCTTATTATAGCATGCACCACATTCTATGCTATTTTTCTTTTTCTAAAAGTTGTTCCCTACCACTATATTGTAGATTTGATGATGCAGACCCTGTTTTAGTCTCACAGTCTAGCCTGCTGCTAAGTCACTTCAGTCATGTCTGACTCTGTGTAACCCCACAGACGGCAGCCCACCAGTCCCTGGGACTCTCCAGGCAAGAACACTGGAGTGGGTTGCCATTTCCTTCTCCAATGCATGAAAGTGAAAAGTGAAAGTAAAGTCACTCAGTCGTGTCCAACCCTTAGCAACTCCATGGACTGCAGCCTACCAGGCTCCTCCATCCATTGGATTTTCTAGGCAAGAGTACTAGAGTAGCTTGCCATTGCCTTCTCCATAGTCTAGCCTAGCCTCTGTCATATAGTAATTCTTAATAATTTTGAATGGGTTAGTGAATTAGTAGATGGAAGGATGGATGAGTGGCCAGAATATAAAAGAGAAAGGAGAAAAGTAGAGATTATTTAATAAGAATGATCCAAGTATCTAGGACCCAGAGCAATTCCCAAGGTTGACCACAGATGAAGAATCTCTGGGTTTGGAATGAGGGAGCTTCTCTCCTGAGAAGGAGAGAATGGAAAAAGGCACAATTTTCAGTCAGAAAGCTGAGTTCAGTATGATAGAGAAAAATCTAAATATATTATCACATGAGAACAAGAATCAGCATCTTGTTTTGAAAGTAGAGGCAGTAGCTTGAAAAAAAAGTAGACAACATTTCAGGGTACCTACTGGAAACAGATATTGCTATCTAATTATATTTGATGTGTCTTCTTAGGAAAGCTTATGTGTGAATGGCCAGTTCAAGTGTAGCAACCAATATTTCCCTGCCAAACCATTGATTATTAAAAACATAAACTTGTATTTGAAGGGTTGAGGATGGAGTCTGAATACTACACAGAAATCTTTCTTATAGAAAAGCTAGGTCATTGGGAGAATGAGTTCATTGCATTTGAAAGGTACAGGGGATGGAGACTTCAGCATGGCTTCAAGAGTCAATATGAGTATGATTAGACTTCAGAGTATAACTCTTCTTGGAGGAAGAGAAGTTCACAGTGGTTAGTTTTACTCTTATACTTGGGGTACCAGATACCACTATGTTGCCAAGCTGAAGATATAAAGCTCAGAGGCAAGAGCTAGCATATTAGCATAAAGGGAATGAAGCCATTCAACCTGCAAAAGGAATGCTGAGGATTTGAAGTTCCAGAATATGAGATGATTTTCCATAAATAAAACTTCTACCAAAGAAAAAAACTAGGAGTACCCTATTTAGTGATGTTTTAAGTGTTCCTAGATTTGTTTTAATCATATATGCTGAGACACATAGACATGGAAGTTATTGTCGCAAGGGAAGAAATTTGTTGTATTCACAGATTCCCTATAATCAGCTGGGCCACATGGAGTAGCACCAGGGTCAATTAAGAGTCAGATGGAGAGAAGTAAGAGGCTTTGTTGTGTTTTTTTGTAGGATAGAATGGGTGAATCAGGGGGCTTCCCTGGTGGCTCAGGGGTAAAGAATCTACCTATCTAGCAGAAGACATGTGTTTGATCTCGTGGGTCAGGAAGATTCCCTGGAGAAGGAAATGGCAACCAACTCTAGTATTCTTGCCTGGGAAATCCCGTGGACAGAGAAGCCTGGTGGGCTACAGTCCATAGCATCACAAAAGAATCAGATATGACTTATACTAAAACAACAACAACAACGAAGGGTGGATCAGGGTAAACAGGCTTAAAATTGGCTAGTTTGAATAATTTCAGCAGGCTCCAAGATTTAGGGGCTGTCACCAGTTATCTGCTGTTTGGCTCTGATAGTTTTAGGTTTGACTTGGCTGAGCCATGGTACCTAGATATTCAGTCAAACATTATTCCTATGTTTCTGTGACAGTGTTTTATTTTGTTTTGTTTTGTTTTTAAATGAGATTAACATTTATATCCATGGACTTTGAGTAAAGCAGATTGCTGTCCATAATGTGGGTGGGCTTTATCAAATCAACTGAAGGCCTGACTAGAACAAAGACTGATCTCTCCTGAGCAACAAGTATTTCTGCCAGAAGTCTGACTTTGTACTCACATTACAACTCTTCCCGGAGTTTCCAGCCTACCAACCTGCCTGTAGATTTTGGATTTACCACATCTCTACGACCACAAGAGTCAATTCCTTAAAATAAACTCTCTCCCTCTCTTTCTCCACAATGTACACAAACACGCACACATCCCATTGTTTCTGGCTCAGCAGAAGCCTGACTAATTCACTGGACGGACGTGGGGTGATTAGAACAGATAGAGAGCAGCCAGGAGTGTTAGAGTAAAGGAAGTGGCTGGGGATGTAGGCTCTGGATTGGTTGGTTTGCATTCAAAAAGGATCCTCCCAGGAGAGTGGTTACTACCTCTAGGAACTGGCTAGGCCTGGGACAGCAGGCCCTTCACTGCCATCAAGGTCACTTGTGTCAAAATGTCAACATTTAGAAAAGAAAAAGATATGGTTATTACAAGTAAGAAAGAGGAAAGCTATGGGAAACTGATGGAATAGATTGGGGGTCATCCATATCTCCAAAAATGCTGCAGTAGCTGTTACTGAGAAGCTTCTATGATGCATGGAGACCAGCAAGGCCCCTGCTCTCAATACGCTTACTTTTAGCATTGAATAAAGGCCTGGAGAGAAGCAGTGGGAATCCTCAAACTTACTAAAAGGCTAGCAAAAATATAACATATCTGACCCTAGGCTGAGGCTGGTGATTGAAGCAGAAAGAGGCTTGGCCAGGGAAATCTAAGCTCTTGGAAACGCAGAGCGCAGACCATTTAGAACAGATCCATTTAGAACAGGTCGGGGCAAGGGCAATTGTGTGTGACTCTCTCAGCACTGAGTTCATCCAGACTGAGACTGATTTCTAAGTGATCCAGAGGACCTCAACACAGCAAAGACGGTTGTAGTAATCCTACCTGTGGTGTTGGCAGGTCATGAATGGTGGAGGCAGAATGAACCAGGTGGATGGGGAGGCTATGCAAGCAATGAAAAAGGTGACCACTTTTTTTTTAATTGGAGTATAATTGCTTTACGACGTTGCGCTAGTTTCTGCTGTATAATGAAGTAAATCAGCTATATGTATATATATCCCCTCCCTCTTGGACCTCCCTCTCCCCACCCCCTTAAGGCAGCTCACCTCGGTGCTCTGCGGTGACCTAAAAGTGAGCACTTTTAAAAGGCACTACCTTTTTTCCAATTTATCTATAGGTTCCTATAATCTGCCTTTCATATTTCTTGGTCTAATTTCTTGTAATAGAGGTGGCTAGTTGTTTCCCAAATTAATTTTCTCTGGCAATTAATGTTTGTGGACAGAGTTTGACCACATTTTCCAGCCTCTTTTACTCATAGGGGTGGTCATATCACTCAGTCAGTGGAATGTGAACACAGGTGATGGGTATGGTTTCTAAGCTAAGGCTTTTAAGAAACAAAAGTGCCGCCTCCGTGCTCTTTCCCCTTTATGGCTAACTGGGATGGCAACCCCCAGGCCGATCTTATAAATCACAAGTTAAAGACGGCAGATGCATTGCCAGCATGGGTCCCTGAATGACTTTACGGTCTGAACTGCAGACCAGGAACATCTACCTTGGACTATTAATGTGAACAAAAACCAGATTTTTGGAGCCATTGTTTATGTTACATCAATTCAATATCATGACCCTACTGTAAGGATAAATGAACGTTATTTTCTCTATGTACAAAGGGCAAAGAGACCATTTCCCCCTTTCTCCTCTTAGTATTTTTTTGTTTTTTGAGAAACAATGAATCTGAGGTTTTGCTCTAACCTTTGGAATAAAGACAAATCTCCATGGGAATTAAGCCCAGGCTACAGTTTTTATAATATAGAGATATCTCCAAAGCCATGGGCCACATAACCTTAGCTTAGGGGCCTCTCATGAGATGAACTGAGACTGTCACAGCTTCAGCCCTTTTGTCTCTCAAGAAGATAAAAAAGCTTTAATTGGTTTTCCCATCATTTTGCTGTATAAATTTGACTGAAACTCTGCTCATACTTTGTAATCACTTTTCTACCTTTTGTGCGTATAAATATTTTAATGTTCACTCAATAATAGATCGTGTTCTCTCTCTCCTACATAGAAGGACTGATTTATTGTTGGCAGGATTAGATTATTGGATTATTTCTCCAACACCAATCAGAAACTGATCCCGTAAGTGGGACTTTGCTATAACAAAACCCTAAAATATTTAGATTTGACTTAGGGGTCAAGCATCTGCTGGGGAGGAAACAGATGTATCATGTTATACAGTGGCAAAATGACAGGTAATATTTTCACCTTCATTGACCTGGAAGCTAGAACAAGTGTCTTCTACATTTTTAGTTCTAGGGGAATAGGTTAGAAAAAGGAAGAATGTTTTCACATCCATTGTGTGTTTTAACACATTTAGCGAGGTATTATAAAGAAGTGAACCTGTACAAGAATTGGCTGGTTTGAAAGTAGAAATAAAAGTTGATAGAGATGTAGAAATTTAGGTCTGAAAAGTTCACTGCTTCTGGATTCCAAACTGGAAGAAACATAAAGGCTTTGAGCTTTTGAGAAGGTCTGTAAAAACTTACCAATTTAATGAAGAAACTCAGTCCTATAGCACAGATCAGATTAAGAATGCTATTAGTTTGAGAGAATTCAGCATAGGTAAAAAAATAAAGATATACAGCCAGCTGGAGCACAAAGTCCAGGAAGGAACTTTGGGTATGGTCATTGGTCATTGATGGAATTGACAGGGAATACCCAGATCAGAAGGGTGTTCTAGTGCTTTTGAAGGAAGTGAAAGTGAAAGTTGCTCAGTTGTGACCGACTCTTTGCGACCCATGGACTATACAGTTCTTGGAATTCTCCAGGCTAGGATACTGGAGTGGGTAGCCGTTCCCTTCTCCAGAGGATCTTCCCAACCCAGGGCTGGAATCCAGCTCTCCCACATTGCAGGCAGATTCTTCACCAGCTGAGCCACAAGGAAAGCCCTTTTGGAGGAAACACATTGCTAAAAACAAAACAAGACAAAAACTATAGGGTAAGCTTGGCCTTAAAAATTCTTGACTGCAAAAATCTTTGAGCCTCCATCTTCTCAGAAGATAGAGATATGGACCATAGAAAACTATAGACTGGGGAGTTCATCCAAGAAACAAGATGCAAGGTTTATTAAGAATTTTCTCCTCTATAGAATAAGTGTTCTTCATAAGACCCATCCCTCAGTTCTCCTTCCTTACCATGAACCACTGCCTCCTAGCTGGCCTTACTTCCTTATCCAGAAAAGAAACTTTCATTTGGTTGCTCTGTCCAGGACTGCCCTTGGGAGGTGGGCTAAGTGTCCAGTGGCAGAAACTTCTTGTCTATATTCCCAAACTCAAGATGCCATAAACAGAAAAGAGAGAAAGAAACACATATCTCCAAGATATTCTGGCCTTAGAGGTGGTAAGGTGGGACTTTGGGCTGTCTCATGTTGGAAGGAAGGCAAGTGAAGCTTTGGGGAACAGATGGATAAAGAAGATTTTAGGAAGCTATGCTCTATATTTACTCATCCAATTTTCCTTCTTCTCTTCTTCAAATCTTTAGCAAACCTTGAATGTTTTTCAAGACTTTCAGAGATGGATTTGTTTTCTATTTAATGTTTTCCCCCAGACAGAGAGAGGTTTTAAGGCAGAGCAAATGGTTGAGATATGACTGTGTTATGCACACATCACATTTATTTGGCTAAATAAGCACAGCATAGTGAAGATACCACTAGTACATGTCTTTTAAAACAAGCATTATACTTTCATCTTACAATGAAAAATCGCCTTTAAGTCCTAATAGTAGCTTGTTTTACTGATTTTCTGTTTCTATGAAGGAGCCTAGCTTGCTCACGATATACATAGGTTATTATTACTTCTTTTTAACTCTAGGGTATTTCTGTCTTGAGCTGCAGAGCCAAAGAAAGAGACAGTGTTCTCATAGAAAATGCATGCTTTTCTTCCTCCACTGTGGGGATGGGGTGGCCCACAGTTGCACTGGCTTAATCATGCCTGCACCTGGCAATCAATCACTCTTCTGGAGACTGCATCCCATTAGGCATCAGCACAAAAAGGACTCTTGCCAAGCAGAAGCAGGGGCAGAAAATGCAATTCCAGTCTCTGACAGTGATGGAACATAGATTATGCCAAATCTTTGCCTGTTGTCCCTGGATAAGAAACAGGCACAGAAAAGTTGCCAACTGAGTAGCTCGGCTCATGCTTCCTTTAGAAAAAAACACCATGTTTTTTTCATTACACAATTTATCCACAAGGGACACAAAACTACAACTATTATGTTTTTCCTAGAAGAGGAATTATAATATGATATGATATGTGAGATATACTCCAAGTAGAAAGTTCAGTGGCAAAGAACTGACTGTTAATATTTCCAACCATGTGCAAGAATTTTGTGAATATTCTTTGCAGATTTAACCCTTTCCTTTTCTACCTAATCCCTCAACTGCCTACCTCATTTTGTTCCCTCCTCAAAACAGTTCATTTAAACCCTGGTCCAACCTAAATGGATCCTTCTTGAAAATCACAAGATCACAGAATGTTGAGACAGGAAAATTTCATGAGTGATTTTTTGTTTCATCCCCTTGTTTTGAGTACTGAGAAACTAAGCCCAAGAATGATGAAGTGATTTAACCAGTTTCAAACAGCTAGAGAAATGTCAGGCTCAGGATTGGTTCAGAGCTTCCCTCTTATTTCTAAGTATTTTTCTATTTACAGTGAGGTTCCTGAATGTTTGACAGACATTTTGTCAGCTGAATCCAGCTACAAATTCTAAATTCTACTACAATTCTAAATTTTAACTCTGCTGAAAAGACACTGAAGAGGCAAGTTCAATGCTCTATTTAAGGAGAAAAAATAGTGCTCCTTGGGTTCTTTTATGAATTGCTTCCTTTGTATTCATAGATCTTCCTCAAACAAAAATTTGCTGCCTAAGTCTGGAGTGAGAAATATTGACTTGTCCAAAAATGGCATCTATCCTAGACAGATTAAAGTTGTCAATTGTAGACCTGCATATAAACGATAGTTATGTAAAGATGGTTAAAGTTGATAATCAACTATTCAATTAGTTAATTCATTCTTTACTCGTTTCATATGTAAATATCTAGTGCCTGTGATGTAGGCAAGATACCATGCTAAGGTTGTTCATGAAGAGCCCAAAGTTGAGTAAGTCCAAGTCTGCCCTGAATGAGCTAATTTCTGGTCACCTAAGAAACACTAAGAAATGGATTTTCAGCAGAGTATTTTGATTCTGTAGGAGTGGAGAGAAGCAAGATGTTTCTGGAGGAAAAGGTTATCTAACACAATTTCTCTATATATCCATTTTTAAAAGTAGCTTTTATTGAGGTATGATTGACATACAATAAACCTCATATATTTAAAGGGGACAATTTAATATGTTTCACAAATGTAAACATCCACGAAAGTCAAGTCAAAATGATAACATATCCACAACACTGTAGTTTGCTAGTGCCCTTCGTAATCCCCTCCTCTCACTCGTTCTTGACATTATAACCCAGCCCCCAAGAAAACAAGGAGTGCTCTCTGTCATTATAAATTCGGTGCAATCTCTATAATTTGTGTAAATGAGATCATCAAACTCTCGTTTGTTTAGCTTTTATCACAGAATAATTATCTTGAGATCCATCTACACTGTTGTGTGTATCAACAGTTTGCTTCTTTTTATTGCTGAGTAATATTCCACTGAATATATATAAATATATATATATAAAATATAATAAATGTGTGCATGTGTGTGTGCTAAGTCATTTCAGTTGTGTCCTACTCTTTGCGACTCTATGGACTGATCCTGCCAAGCCCTTTGTTCATGGGATTCTCCAGGCAAGAATACTGGAGTGGGTTGCCATGGCCTCCTCGAGGGGATCTTCCCAAGCCAGGGATCGAACCTGAGTAAATGTATAAATACATAAAAATAAATATATTGTACAAATACTTATATAATATATATAGATACTAT
>SJYA01000074.1:41258-119605 GCA_006410615.1 Neotragus moschatus | reverse complement strand
CTAGATAGCATATTCAAAAGCAGAGACATTACTTTGGCAACAAAAGTCCGTCTAGTCAAGGCTGTGGTATTTCCTGTGGTCATGTATGGATATGAGAGTTGGACTGTGAAGAAGGCTGAGCGCCAAAGAATTGATGCTTTTGAAGTGTGGTGTTGAAGAAGACTCTTGAGAGTCCTTTGGACTGTAAGGACATCCAACCAGTCCATTCTGAAGGAGATCAGCCCTGGGATTTCTTTGGAGGAAATGATGCTAAAGCTGAAACTCGAGTACTTTGGCCACCTCATGTGAAGAGTTGACTCATTGGAAAAGACTGATCCTGGGAAGGATTGGGGGCAGGAGGAGAAGGGAATGACAAAGGATTAGATGGCTGGATGGCATCACTTACTCGATGGGTGTGAGTCTGAGTGAACTCCGGGAGTTGGTGATGGACAGTGAGGCCTGGCATGCTGCGATTCATGGGGTCGCAGAGAGTCGGACACGATTGAGCGACTGAACTGAACTGATTGAGGATCTTAAGCAAGTGTAAATGGGTTTTGTTTGTAACTTGGGTTTTGTTTTTAACTGAGGTTTTGAGGTGGTTTGTTACATAACAGTAGATAACAGATATATATAACCCAAAAGGGAAAGATGAGGGATAATTCTCAGTCTAAAGCTCTTCTCTGGAACTTCCTGGTGGTCCAGTGCCTAAAACTCCATACTTCCCCTGCAAGGGACATGAGTTCAATCATTGATTGGGGAACTAACATCTGCATCCTATGCTCTGTGGCCCCCCAAAATAAATAAATAAAGCTCTTCTCTAATTCCTACAATCTCTCAGATTCCAGTTAAAGACATTTCCAGTGATGAGACATTGAGCCAGATCTTATTTCATGGATGGAGATATTAATGTATTATACAGATCAGTTTGGTCTGTAGGAGCAGAAAAATTGTCTACAGAGATTTCCAGGATAGTTTTTTGATACCAGTGTGGCCTAGAAATGTCTGCTGGCTGATTGCCTTTCTAGTCATTCTGTGTTTCCAGAAGACTTAATAAAAGACTCAGAAATATTAAAAATGCAGAATTGCTGAGTCCCTGCCTAGTTCCAAGCACTGTCATGACTGAGATACATTGTCAAAAGTAATGGTCCATGTTTGAAACAGAATATTCTACATGAACTAGAAATTCACGTGATATGAGCTAGTAAAAGTACAGCAGGAATGTGAAGAATTGAAAGAAGTTAGAAAAAAGTTAAATGCCTCGTAAAACTGAAAATACAAATAAATTATGTTTAGTTAGTAAGGAAAATTAAATGAAGAGTTGAATATTTATATTTTGATCAATTCTACTATCTTATGATTTTTAAAAACATTATTTTCTTTGATTTTTCCAGTGATATTTATTTTTAGTTTAAACCTGTAGAACCAGTAGTTTGATGCCAAGTTGAAAAACACGGAGATGTTAGAATCACAAGTTTTTTTTTTTACTTTTCTTCCTTCCTTCTTTCTTTCCTTCCTTCCTCCCTTTCTTTTAGCTTAAAGTCTTCCCTGAAAAGGGAGTGAACGGTGAATGTCAAGCGTGTTCACACTGGATTCCTGCTGGAACTTCTCCTTGCACACCTAACACTGTCCCTCAGGTAGAGCAGAGCGGGCCCAAGCAGTCTGCTCTGTATTTCCTAAGACTCCAGCCTGGCTGTGCTTGGTCCTCAAGGCGGGGATGNCTTCCCTGAAAAGGGAGTGAACGGTGAATGTCAAGCGTGTTCACACTGGATTCCTGCTGGAACTTCTCCTTGCACACCTAACACTGTCCCTCAGGTAGAGCAGAGCGGGCCCAAGCAGTCTGCTCTGTATTTCCTAAGACTCCAGCCTGGCTGTGCTTGGTCCTCAAGGCGGGGATGTCTCCCAGGTTTGCAGTGCTCATTCCCCCACAGGAGACAGCATAGGGTCGGTGACGCGTGCTGTGTTTAGCCCTGCGACATGGGTCCTCCCCTGAGAGCTCCATGTTCTGGTACTGTGACCCCTCGAGCTTGGAGCTCTTCCTTCATATGGATGAAGGGACCGCCCATTTAGGTTAAATGAAGTGGCTACAGGGTGTGCAGCCTGTGCTCATTATGGTAATTTTAGTACCAAAACGGGTAGGTTGTGGGGAATATTGTCCGATCGATTCAGTTAAGATAGAGGAAATATTAGTGACTGTATCATATAATGAGTATGTTTGGGTAGCATGGGATCAGACTGAATCTGAATCATGGGCACGTCATGGACAGCAGGCGGAGGAGAGTCCACCCTATTGCCGTGACACCAAATGGTGACGGGCAGATACTAACTAGACTTATCCTGGTGATCACTGTGTCATGAACTACACTAAAAAATCATCTTGCTATGGTGTACACCTGAAAACGAATTTAAAAAAAAAAAGAGAAGGAAGAAAGGAAGGAAAGAAAGAAGGGAAAAGAAAACTTAGGCTTCAATTTCAGAAAAGTGGGGCTGAGGAGGGAGGGGAAATAGAGTGAGGAGGAGGAGGGGTGGGAGGAGGAGGAAAAAGACCGATTGCCTTGAGGGGGAGGGGGGGTTAAAGGGTCAAAAGAGTGGACAGGACAGTCAGGTGAGTGCCATAGGGAAAGGAAATGAAGCCAACAGGCACACTCCCCACGGTGGTTTTTAAGTCCAAGATCGAGATGTGGATATCACGGTGTCATCCAGCACACAAGGACACACAGGCCTCACCCGGCGGGGGAGTTCAGGACCCTCGGATAACCCTGAAAGCTGAAGCTGAAGAAAGAAGCCATCACGTTCATCCATGGCTGAAAAATACCGCAGTCCGATCACATTCAAAAATCCTATCAAAGCATTTAAAGACTCAGTCACTCACTAACCATTAAAGTGAAGAGAACAGACTAAGCGCAGGCGGCTGCAAGCCGCCGGCTCACTAAGCGCGGCCCAAACGAGCCACCCCACGTCCAAGAGACAGCGGCCGAGAGTCCCNCTCTATCCCTTGTGTGTGTGTGTGTGTGTGAGGTGGGGGTGGTGGTCGTGGTGGTCGTGGGGTTCGCAGGGGGGTGGTAAGTCGCTTCAGTTGTATTCGACTCTTTGCAACACTATGGACTCTAGCCTGCCAGGCTCCTCTGTCCAAGGGATTCTCCAGGCAAGAAAACTGGAATGGGTTGCCATGTCCTCCTTCAGGGGATCTTCCTGAACCAGGGATGGAACCCGCATCACTTTATGTCTCCTGTATTGGCAGGCGAGTTCTTTATCACTGTAGTTGTTCAGTCTCTCAGACTCTCAGTATGCCAGGCTTCTCTGTCCTTCACCATCTCCCAGAGCTTGCTCAAACTCAAATCCATTGAATTGGTGATGCCATCAGACCATCTCATCCTCTGTTGTCCCCTTGTCCCTCCTGCCTTCAGTCTTTTCCAGCATCAGATGCTCATGGAAATGAGTTATAATATAAACCTTTATTATTATACTCTGTTAGGTTTTGGAACAACCAATGGTGATATCACTTTGGCATTCAGGACTGTTAATGTAATTTATGTGCTGGAAACGCCCAGCCATTCTCTTCTCTCTGAGCTTGGGATCCTCATTCCTTCATTTATTAAACATTCTGGGCAGTTATTTGTGCCAGATAAGCTCTGCAGGAAACTGAAGGTGTAGAGATAAACAGGAACCAGCCCTCTCCATGGAGCAGGAAATTCCCTAGACACCAATAAGTGATGCAGGTGTAGGAAACATAGTGGGTGTTAGAGAAAGGAGCAGTGGTAATTTGGAAGCACACAGTCAGTTCTGGCTGAGTGGGGGAAGACCCTGGTGCCCGGGAGCCAGCGTGAGGAACTCCACCTCGGCAAAGGTCATGAGGAAGGAGGCTCAACATACACAAAGGCAGAATCGAGCCTCAGGAGACCCCCTGTTCCCTAGCATCTACCCCCAAAACCAGAGTCTACCTACTTTACTGCATTGTGCTCTCACTTACGCCTCTGACTTTACGGGGGGGCTGTCCCCCACCACCTCTCTTGGAGAAGGCGTTAACTTGCAGCTCCAGTTAATAAAAATTCCTGGGCGAGACAAGAGTGTTTCAACTTACAAACTCCTCTGAAGTTTCTCTAGTCTGCCTGAACAGGTTCGTCCGGCCACGTATGATTGTTTACAGCCTCCCAACCGTGAGAGGCATGAGATGTTTTAAACTTTCTAAAGACAGATTCTTTTGGAAAGTTAGAAATTATTAGTATANAGACAAGAGTGTTTCAACTTACAAACTCCTCTGAAGTTTCTCTAGTCTGCCTGAACAGGTTCGTCCGGCCACGTATGATTGTTTACAGCCTCCCAACCGTGAGAGGCATGAGATGTTTTAAACTTTCTAAAGACAGATTCTTTTGGAAAGTTAGAAATTATTAGTATAGTGGGTTGACTAGGAATTATATTGGTGAAGGGCTTTTCATTTACTGGGACAATGCTGCTAAATCTCCATATTCCCTGCCCTCATATGAATATAACTAGCATATAGGAGAAATAAGTATTAACCTTTGATATTAATCATGTTAAACCTTAGGTTAAGTAAATTCTTTCTTAATTGTAACCCACTACACCCTCACCCTCATAGGAATGCAACCGTATCTGGTACCTTCGGAGGGTGGTGCCTGGTTTAAGAAAAATCACCCCTGGAAAATAGGTTTTCTGGTTGACTGACCGTTATCAGAAAGAAAGGGCCATAAAATGTCAGCAGGCCTCATGGACAGAAGATGATGTAAAACCCCTAAGACTTTTGTATACATTTATATGAATCACCTGATTTTGATAAAAAATCAGGACTGCTGACCCCCACGTGACTGTGAAATTTCCATTTGTTTCTATGTGTAACAAAAGGTATATAAGCAAACCTGAAAAATAAAGAAATTGGACCAGTTCCTGGAAAGACTGGTTTCCCCTGTCTGGTCTTTTCTCGTTCTCTTCTTTTCTGGCTGAGTTCCCGTCTAGAGCGTGGAGGCTCGCCATGTCTACTTACTTGCCCTGGCTTCTAAGACCCACGCGAGAGGGAGCCCAAGGCGGGGCACACTCCCCTATTCAAGCAGGCGCCAGTGGCCTATGTAGATGCACACTCCTTGTCTTGGAGTTTTATTGGTTTTCCACATAAACCAAGTTATTCAGCCTCTTTTTCTCCACTAATTTTCCTACTACACTATTCTTTCCTAATCTCTCTTTTCTAATTAAATAGTTCTTTCTTAGGATGCCGACTCCGTCTCCCCTTCGAATTACCCTGGGTCCACTGGGGCTGGACCCCGGCACCCTGGGGAGGAGGTGGCATCTTATCTGGACCTTTAGGAGTGGGTCATTTGGAAATGATCAGCAAATGCTGAGTAGAAATTTCATTATTAGCAACATAACTCCAGGTGAGAGTGAGGAATAACTGTATGGTTTGCTTAGAACATAGGGATGAGTAAGGAGTCCAAGATTACAGACAGGGTGCGATGTAGACTCAACATGAGGATCCATGGAGGGGTCCAGGCAAGGAATGACTGGGCAGTGGCTGAGGAAAGTTCATCAGACTGGGACGTGGAACCCTCAGCTGTAGGGAAGAGGATGTTAGACCAAGGATCTTTGCAGCTCCGAGAGTTTGTGAAGTAGCCAATCTGGGAACAGGGAGATTTGTGGAACCATCTCAGTGTGGCAGGGCTATGGGTGAAATGTGCTGCTGGAGTAGGAAAGGGTCCAAATTGAATTGGGAGGCTTTCGGACTATAAAGATAGCCTGTGGTCATGTTTCAGACTGCCGACGGCATCCTTGGGAGTAGTTTGTGAAAAGTGCTCTTAGTATTCTTGTAGCACAGGTGGCTCCATGGACATGAGCAGCAGTTAATCAGCCTGTCCCTCTCTGTGCAGGGGGCTGTTATTTCTTTTGATGTATCCCCGGGGACCAACAGGGAGCTATAAACAGGGCAGCTTGTTTTGGCAGTTGAAAGAGGAAATTTCTTGCATAAAGATTACGGACTTACTTTCTTGTCACTCTTTATTATAAACTAGTCAAACAATTCTGTGCAGATGAACTGTTAAAATGAAGTATTTTTACCTTAAAGGTGACACACACAGCTTTCAGCAGAGGACTTAAAAATGTATCTTTAATTGGTTCTGAATTATTGTGTTTTAGAAGCATGACATGACATACATGGGCTTGAATGAAATGGGTGGATGGCCGTGAAAATAAAATTATTCAAGCAGACAGGTTTTAGACATTTCTCTAAGGTATGAGTCTGGGAACCTTCTAAATGCATCTAGAACCTTCTCATCTTGACACTTCCCCTGCAGAAGAGCAGGGCTTCCCTAAAGCTCCACTTTCAATGACTCACTGGTTCCATGTATGAATGTTTAAAACCTTCTGATGTTGTTTTATGAGATACCCACTCTGTATGCTTTTGCAGCTTCTTTATCTGATGGATATTTGAGGAGAGGGGAAAGATGAAATTTGTTTTGTAGCAGTTCCTTTAGTTAATAATGTTAATCAGTGATGTAAGGAAGGCGCATGAAGTCTGGGAAAAGGAGAGACTTGGGACTGAATTGTAGTTCTGTCACTATCTGTGTAACTTTAGTTCTGCTACTTAAATCATATGAGTCTCTTGTTTCCTCATCTGTAAAAAGGTGATGGTAATCATCAGGTCACAAATGTCATGCAGCCTCAAAGGTCAGTAAGGGAGGAGGTATAGCGCACATGGGGACAAGCAGTTAAGGATGGAGAAGAGCCTGACCTAGGCGTAGGCTAATCTCAGTCCAGATGTGGGCTCTGCCCTTTCCCACTGTGTGACTTTGTATGAGTCCCTGAACTGTGGTAAATGTCAAGTTCCTCATCTTTAAAATGGGAGAAATAATTATATCTACTTTGTGGGGTTGGTTTGAGGATTGCACAGTTACTGGGAAATAGAATGAGATGAACACTGGAGATCAAAGAGAACTTGGAAGGCCTTCTTACCCTACCACCATCTTCCCCACCTCCCATGGAAATCTTTTTATTGACTGTGACTGTGTTTAAAGATCTTCAGTGACAGGGACTGCTATCTGTACGTGGTCCTCCATTTCATTGTTAGATCACCTTCAGTGTAAGAAGAATTTTCCTCATATACAGCTAAAAGCTGTCTCGGTATAATTTCCACATATTTATTCTCTTCTATGCTCAGTGGGAAAAAATACAGTGAATTTTCTTTTTCTGTTAAAGATTTTTATTTTGAGGTAACTGTAGATTCACATGCAGTTGTAAGAAATAATGCAGAGAGATCCCTTGTACCATCGCCTGCTTTTTCCCAGTGGCAACTTCTTGCAAAACCAGACTGCAGTATCACAGGTTATTGACATGGACCACATGGAGAGGCAGAGTATTCCACCACCTCTAGTGTTTATCATATGTTGCCTTTTTGTAGCCACGCCCACTTGCTTTCTCTATGTTTATAATTTGGTCATGTCAAGGATGCTGTGTATAGATGGAATTATATATATAACGAGTTGTGTCATTGGCTTTTTTCACTCAGCACAGTTCTCTGGAGATTCATCTTGGTTATGCTGTTGCATTTATCAGCAGTTTGTTCCTTTTTATTCCTTAGTAATGTTCCATGTTGTGGATGTGCCGCAAATTGTTTATTGTTCACCCATGGAAGATCATCAGGGATGTTACCAGTTTGGGGCCTTTATGCTTTAATAGGTTTTTGTATAGGTTTTATACAAGTGTTTTTGAGTAAATATGTCTAATGTCTTCAATCTCTGGAATAAATATGTAGGAGTGCAAGTGCTGGATCATATGGTAGTTATAAGGGCTTCCTTGGTGACTCACCGGTAAAGAATCTGCCTGCAATGCAGGAGACATGGGTCCCAACCCTGCGTTGGGAAGATCCCCTGGGGGAGGACTTGGCAACTCACTCTAGTGTTCTTGCCTGGAAAATCCCATGGACAGGGGAGCCTGCCAGGCTACAGTCCAGGGGGTTGCAAAGAGTCAGACATGACTGAAGCAACTTATGCACGCACACATGGTAGTTATGAGTTACGTTTTTAAGGGAATTTCTAGACTGCTTTGAGTGACTGCAACAGTTTATATTTTCACCAGCACTGAGTGAATGATTCAGTAACTCTGCATCCCTGCCAGAATTTTCTCTGGTCACAGTTTTTTTTTTTTATTTTAGCTATTGTGATAGGTAAGTAGTGCTATCGTGGTTTTAATCCAAATTTCCCTAATTGCTAGTGATGTCACATGGCTTGCTTGACATCTGTGTCTCTTCTTTGACAAAATGTGTCATTGTGTCTCTTGCTCAGATTCTAATTGTAGTCTTTTCAGTTGTTAAGTTTTGAGTGTTCTTTTTATGTTCTTGATACTGGTCCTTTCTTGAATGTGGTTTTCAAAAATAGTCTTCTGCTTCATAGCTTACCTTTTTTTGTCATTTTAGCAGGATCTTTTGTGTTACAAAAGTTTGACAGTTTGAGGACATCAAATTTGTCAGTTTTCCCTTTTATGGATAGTACTTTTGGTATCAGTTTCCCAGGTAGAGCAGTGCTAAGAACCCACCTGCCAATGCAGGAGATACAAGAGACGCTGACTCGCTCTCTGGGTCGAGAAGATTCCCCGGAGAAGGAAGTGGCAACCCTCTCCAGTATTCCTGCCTGGGAAATCCCGTGGACAGAGGAGCCTTCCAGGCTGCAGTCCATGGAGTCGCAAAGAGTTGGACGTGACTGAGCACACATATGCATACTTCTGGTATCAAGTCTAAGAAATCTTTGTTTACCCTGGAGCCTGAGGCTTTCCTCCTATCAGTTTTTCTTCTTTATGTTTTATAGTTTTATATTTTGCATATAAGTCCCAAAGTGACAGAAGTAGCAAGGAGAAGACCTGAAACGAGAAATCATATCTCTCACACATAGGCCAGTTATTTTTTTCCCTCCATGTTTTATAATTCAAGGATTTCAGTGAATATTTTTCAGAAATTGGCATTTGCTACTATCATTTTAGCTGTAAAATGGGATAATAACATAATAAACTCAAATCATGGTAGATTTTTAAAAATTAATTAGGGTTAATTGAGATAGTGCACTTGAAAAAAAAAACATGTTATACTACAAAGTACTTTCTGTTCAAATGGTGGTTATTATTGTAAGCTTGGCTAGGTCTCTGAATGCTAACAGGCAGCTGTGTGTGCTTGCTGCTTCCTATTCATGGGAAATGTGTTTGTTTATATCATAGTATAGTATCTATTTTTCCTTTTAGTGCCCATGTGGCCAAATTTTGAACTGCTATTCTAATAAGACTCAAACATATTTGAGAGGGTGGTTAGACTTAACGGTTTCCATAAAGTTGTTTTAATAGTTGTTTTTCAACAGATGGGGCAGCTTGCATTTGGCCTCATTTCTGTGACAGGGTGATGATTGAACTTTTCAACAGATGGCATACAAATACTTGAGAAAACACCCTCCCAATATTAATTGTTGTAAAAGAGACTTTTAGCGTGCCAGGGAAATAATAGTCTGTATTCCCAAGTCCTTTGCCTGTGCTATTATAATTATAATTTAGATGATTTGGAAGTTTCCCTTTCTGGCACTGGGGTTTATTTTGTAAATGAGTATCTACATTAGAGTGAGAGATGCCAAGGAATACTCTGTTGTCAATTAGATGTTCAACATGGATATAGCATGAAATCCCTTTTTGATTATCAGTGAATGTACATAACTTCCTGTTACTGAGTCATTCTGCTTCAATGCTACACATAGGAAATGTAATGTTCCATAAAAATCACCCATCAGAAACTTATATGTTCTTTCTTAAAAATACTGTCTTCAAAGGAAAAAAGTCACCAAACTGAGAATTTTCAGACATACACATTAATATGATGAACCCCCCCCAAACTTCAAAATAGTCTCCTTTCTGCCTCAACTACTTTGCACTCTTTTAGAATTCAAAAATGAAGAATCAGACAGTAAGCAGGGCAGTTGAGGAGTGGTGGAAATCTGGAGGGTGTTTGTGGTTGTCACAGTAACAAGGGGCATTTGCTGATATTTAGTGGGTATGTTGCTGAACCTGGATTTGGGTCCTCTTGCTTGACATACAGCAAAGTCAGTCTCCTGAGACTGGGTTGTGGTGAAGGAAAATATGGCATTCATTGCATAGTGCCAAGCAAGAAGAATGGGCAGTTCATGCTGACAAGATCTGAACTCCCCAGTGGCTTTCAGAGAAGGGTGTTTAAAGGCAAGATGAGGGAGGGGGTCACAAGCTGTGTGAGCAGCTTATGCTCAGTTCTTATGTTGGATGGTATCCATGTGAAGTTTCAAAGATGATTAATCTTGTGATTTCAACCATTTGGGGGTCTATATGCTTGAGGTCAGTAGTTTTCACCTGTAAAAACAACTTAGGAATGTGAAATCTTTATCTGTATCTTTCAGGGAACTAGGAGTTTGGTGACTCTACCATGTGGCTGATTTATAGTCTAAATTGTTACCAGTTTCCACACTCAACAGCTATTCCTTTTTTCTACCTTTTCATATTTCCTAATCATTAACTCTTCTTTTAAATTCATTAACTCTTTCTTTGAATAGAAATTATAACAAAAAAGTATTTGTGGGGAACGTCCCAAAGATTAGCTGTTTAATTGAGACAGTTGAGACATGTATACTACTTTTATGTGCCAACTACTTCTTTACTTATTTTAAATTTAGTTTTAGCTGGAGGATAGTTGCCTTACAGTATTGTGTTGGTTTATGTTGTACACCTAATCATTAACTCTTGAACCAGCCTCTTGAGACTCAGGGGAGGTCTGGGAGATTCAGATAAAGTGAAAGACTTTTACTTCAAAGGACAATGACACAGGGAATTGTATATGGTTTCAGGAGGAGGCAAGTGTGCCAAAGCAACTGTGCACAGCACAGTTCGGCACAAGGAAGAAATGCCGGGGTCCAGCCCCGGTGGATCCAGGGTAATTCGAAGGGGAGACGGAATCAGCGTCCTAGGAAAAAACTTACTTAATTACAGATATATAGAGAGATTAGAAACGGATAGTCNTGGTTTCAGGAGGAGGCAAGTGTGCCAAAGCAACTGTGCACAGCACAGTTCGGCACAAGGAAGAAATGCCGGGGTCCAGCCCCGGTGGATCCAGGGTAATTCGAAGGGGAGACGGAATCAGCGTCCTAGGAAAAAACTTACTTAATTACAGATATATAGAGAGATTAGAAACGGATAGTCTAGTAGGAAATATTAGTGGAGAAAAAGAGGCTGAATAACTTGGTTTATGTGGGATACCAATAAAATTCCAAGACAAGGAATTTGCACCATCTACATTGGGCCACTGGTGCCACTTGAATATCAGAAGGTGCCCCTCCTTGGGCTCCTTCTCACATGGAACTTAAAAGCCGGGGCAAGTAAGTAGACATGGCGAGCACCCACGCTCCAGATGGGAATTCAGCTAGAAAAATGGGGAACAAGAAAGAAATGACACGGGGGAATCAGTCTTTCCAGAAACGGATCCAATTTCTTTATTTTTTAGGTTTGCTTATATACCTTTTGTTACACATAGAGACAAATGGAGATTTTAAAGTCACGTGGGGGTCAGCAGTCCTGACTTTTATCAAAATCAGGTGCTTCACATAAATGTGTAAAAAAAGGTCTTAGGGGTTTTACATCATCTTCTGGCCATGAGGCCTGCTGACATTTTATGATCCCTTCTTTCTGATAACCAAAAAACTTATTTTTTCCAAGGGTGTTTTTTCTTAAACCAGGCACCACCCCCTGAAGATATCAGATAAAGTTGCATTCCTATAGGGTAAGGGTGTAGTGGGTTACAACTAAGAAAGGAATTTATTTAACCTAAGGTTAACATGATTAATCTTAAAGGCTAATACTTATTTCTCCTATATGCTAGTTATATTCATTATAAGGGCAGGGAATATGGAGATTTAGCAGCAAACATCAGCCCAACAAATGAAAACCCTTCAGCAATGCTCCCCTTAAGATCTATTTAGTCTTAAGATAGTGATAAAGTTACATTTTTACATAGCAAGGACACAGTGATTTATAACAAAAGAGAAAATTCATTAACTCAAGAAGTCTAGTATTGCTAACATCAAAAACTACTATATTTCCTTTTCTATATTACAAATACATTAATATATTCCCAGGTGCCTAAGGATATGGAGGCCTGGTGGCAATCATTGACTCAACAATGAGAAAAGCCCTATGCTAATTAAGATTTTCAAAATACTCCAAACTCTCTGTGCTGTTTATGGTTGAGAGGTAGTAAACAATCATGTGCGTAGTGGCAGGAGTGTGGATAACCCTGTCACACAAGCTAATATGCCAGCAGAGAGGTTTGACTTGAGACACCCTTGTCACGCCCAGGAATTTTTATTGACTGGAGCTGCAAGTTTACTCCTTCTCTGAGAGGACCGGTGGGGAACAGCCCCCCTTAAAGTCAGAGGTGTAGGTGAGAGCATGAAACAGTAAAGTGGGTAGACTCTGGTTTTGGGTGTAGAGGCTTGGGAACAGGGCGTTTCCTGAGGCTTGATCCCACCTTTGCATATGCTGAAGCCTCCTTCCTCATGACCTTTGCCATGGGCAGAGTTCCCCATGCTGGCTCCCGGCAAAGAAAGATCCTCTGTCTTACAGTATGCCTGGATATCAGACTGGACACTCATCTGAGGCTGGAACTTGTGTCTGCTTAAAACACAAAGTAAGTTTTGCAATTCAAGGTTTTTGCTCTTTTTTTTTTTTTTTGCACGGAATGTTAGTGTCTACCCAAATCTCTTCTTTTTGATTTTACTATGTTGCTATTTGAAAGGCTGAAAGACTCTGATCTTCTACTTCTAAACCCTGACTTATGTTTATTATAAGTGCTTTATTATATTTTTGGGTATTCATGAACTGAGCATTTACACAGTAAAACAAATATTATTACAAATTTACTTCCCCTTTTTATTCTAAATAGGGTATCATATTAATTTTTGAAATATTATGTATAGGTAAATTACCTTATCCATGAATTTCTGGATTTAAAGAGAGAGTTATGAAATGCTTATTATAACAGAACCCTGGGATTAATCAGTATGAGAAGCATTGCTATAGAAAATTAAGTAATAACAGACAAATTCTTTCTTCACTTGCTTGTATGTGCACACATAATTCTGTGTTGGAATCATTCAAAGGACAATGGTGTGAGTCTAAATATTTAATAAGGAATGCAATCCCAATAAAGTCTGTATTGTTATATTTCTATAGAAGCTTTGAACTGATTTTCTTTTGGCAAGTCATTTCAGCTAGATCTTGGTGTCTGTCATTGCAGATGGCATTTAATGATTGCTTTAGTTTGAGCTATCCTGGCAATCCTCAGCCAGGGGATTTGATTGAAGTGTTTCGTCCTTGTTATCAACATTGGGCACTGTACTTGGGTGATGGCTATGTTATCAACATAGCACCTCTAGGTAAGTTTTGCCTTCTGAAGTTCCTGGGAGTTTTTTAGCTTTCCTGCTACAAGGAGTAATCATAAACAAAATCATAAAATAAACCAGAAATACAATGTAGAAACTAGGTAAATACAGCTGATCTAGGTTTTTGGAAGGATATTCTCAGACATCCTGGACTGTGAAGTCAAGTAGGCCTTAGGAAGCATTACTACGAACAAAGCTAGTGGAGGTGATAGAATTCCAGCTGAGCTTTTCCAAATCCTAAAAGATGATGTTGTGAAAGTGTTGCACTCAGTATGCCAGCAAATACGGAAAGCTCAGCAATGGCTGCAGAACTGGAAAAATTAAGTTTTCATTCCAATCCCAAAGAAGGGCAGTGCCCAAGAGTGTTCAAACTACTATACAATTCACTAAGTTCACATGCTAGCAAGATTATGCTCAAAATCCTTCAAGCTAGGCTTTAGTAGTAAGTGAACCTAGAACTTCCAGATGTACAGATGCCAACATCCATTGGATCATAGAGAAAGCAAGGGAATTCCAGAAAAACATATACTTCTGCTTCACTGACTACACTAGAGCCTTTGACTGTGTGGACCATAACAAACTGTGGAAAATTCTTAAAGAAATGGTAATACTAGACCACCATACCTGTCTCCTGAGAAGCCTGTATGCTGTATAAGTCAAGAAGCAGTAGTCCGAACTGGACATGGAACAATGGACTGGTTCAGAATTGCGAAAGGAGTACGTCAAGGTTGTATATTGTCACTCTGCTTATTTAACTTATATGCAGAGTACATCATGTGAAATGCTGGAAGATAGTGAAGGACAGGGAAGGCGGTCCCCAAAAGTTGGACATGAGTTAGCGACTGGACAACAACGAACAATTCTAAGGCTAAAGTGGCATTGAAAAAAATCACAAAAGGCAAGTAACATTAGGATTTTAAACTTATGGATTAAAAAAAAAAAACACACAAAAAGTAAATGAACAGCAGACTGGTTCCAAATAGGAAAAGGAGTATGTAAAGCTGTGTATTGTCACCCTGCTTATTTAACTTGTATGCAGAGTATGTCATGAGAAACGCTGGGCTGGATGAGGCACAAGCTGGAATCAAGATTGCCAGGAGAAATATCAATAACCTCAGATATGCAGATGACACCACCCTCATGGCAGAAAGTGAAGAACTAAAGAGCTTGTTAATGAAAGTGAAAGAGGAAAGTGAAAAAGTTGGCCTAAAGCCTAGCATTCAGAAAACTAAGATCATGTCATCCGGTGTCATTACTTCATGGCAATAGATGTGGAAACAGTAGCTGACTTTATTTTTTGGGGCTCCAAAATCACTGCAGATGGTGATTGCAGCCATGAAATTAAAAGACACTTACTCCTTGGAAGGAAAGTTATGACCAACCTAGACTGCATATTCAAAAGCAGAGACATTACTTTGTCAACAAAGGTCTGTCTAGTCAAGGCTATGTTTTTTTCTAGTGGTCACGTATGGATGTGAGAGTTGGACTATAAAGAAAGCTGAGCGTGAAAGAATTGATGCTTTTGAACTATGGTGTTGGAGAAGAGTCTTGAGAGTCCCTTGGACTGCAAGGACATCCAACCAGTACATCCTAAAGGAGATCAGTCCTGGATGTTCATTGGAAGGACTGATGCTGAAGCTGAAACTCCAATACTTTGGCCACCTGATGTAAAGAACTGACTCATTTGAGAAGACCCTGATGCTGGGAAAGATTGAAGGCAGGAGGAGAAGGGGATGACAGAGGATGAGATGGTTGGATGGCATCATCAACTCGATGGACATATGTTTGGGTGAACTCTGGGAGTTGGTGATGGACAGGGAGGCCTGGCGCACTCTGGTTCATGGTGTCACAAAGAGTCAGACACGACTGAGTGACTGAACTGAACTGAACTGAATCAACTGGGGAAGATATTTGCCACAAATGTGACAAGAATCAGTGTCTTTATATATAATACAAATAGATTATTTCAATCACTTAACATCTATTTTTAGATTTTTCTTGTATGTGCCAAATATTATTCAAATGCTAGGGATACATAAGCCAGTCCCTCCACAGTAGAACTTACATTCTAGTGCACAGAGAAAGAGACAGAGAGAGAGGAGACAGAGAGCCTCAGAGAGGGAATATGAATAGAATACAGAAAGCATTGGTAGATTAGAGATAAGTGATATGGAGAAAATAAATCATAGAAGCAAGTTAGGAAGTGCTGGGGAGTTGTAGTTGGTGCAGTTTGAAATTAGCTGGTCAGGAAAATCTCATGAGAAAGTAACATTTGAGAAAACTTGAAAGAGGTGAGGAAACCCAGCACATATTTGGGGCAAGAGTTTCTTTGTCTGAGGGAACAGCGAATACTCAAATCCCAGCAAACAAATCGGTAAAAGATTGTGAACAGTTTGTAGAAGATGAAACTCAATATCCATTTTTAAAACATTCAGCTTTTCAGTCATCTAGGAATTATAAAATGATAGGTTTTATGCCTCTCGCATTAGTAGAATTAAAAAAAATGAAAATTAGTGTTGATAAAGTTATAATGAAACTAACACAGGATATTGTTGATAGAAACGCAAGTTGATAAAATCATTCCCCTAAACAATTTAGCAAGATGTGTTAAGAGTCTTGAGCTTCCCTGGTGGCTGGGTGGTAAAGAATCCACCTACAATGCAGGAACTGCAGGAGATGTGGGTTTGATCCCTGGGTCAGGAATATCCCGTGGAAGAGAGTATGGCTACCCACTTTAGTCTTCTTGCCTGTCCAGGGACAGAGGAGCCTGGCAGGCTATAGTCCATGGGATTGCAAAAAATTGGACATGACTGAAGTGACTTTGCATGCATGCATGTTAAGAGTCTTAAAGAGTTTCCATGCTCTGACCCTGTAATTTTACCTCTATGAATCTATTCTTGGGAAATATTTTTCGAGAGCTTATTTAGGATTTGTGTATGAGAGTGTTCACTGCTATCTCATTTATAATGGTTTAAAAAAAGGACAACGGGAAAAAAATAGGGAAAAGAAATAAGTAACTATTGATTTTCTATGGTGGGTAAAAAATTAGACAATGGATTAATAATATTAAAAAGATAATGGTTAAATGAATTAAGATTTAGCCACAGATATTAGGATTCTGTGTTTGGTAGAACTTTTTAGTTGCAAGTAACATCAATCAAATTAGTTTAGACAAAAGGCAAATTCATTGCTTCACTGAAGGAAACGACAGGAAGGGTAGAGATGACGCTGGTCTCAGGGATACCTGGATCTAGGAGTTTAAACACTATCAAAACTCTCCGTCCCACCTCTGCATTCTTTTTGTATATATTTTATTTATTTTCCCAGGCTGTGTCTAAGAAGCTGAACTGATGACCCTAGGCATCCTTAGGCTCACATCCTTGTAGGCTGGTGACCCACAGGAGAGAGATACTCCTTGTCTGCTGAAGTTAGAAAAATCATGGAGAATGGTTCTTGATTGTCTGGTATGGGTCCCCTGTCCATTACTGAACCATCACTATGTCCAGGAATGGGACAGTATGACTGGCTTAGACAGAGTCTTTTCTAGAAAGAAAGAAGTAGTGGTAGGATGAGGTGCTAAGCAGACTAAAACAGTGGCCACTTTAACAGCTGAAAGTCATTTCTAGATATCTTTAATTGTATGAAAGATGATCTTGTATGGTAACTATTGGTAAATTACAGATTAAAAATGCAATGTGTAATATGGTACCAAGTTTGCAAAGAAATCATATATACACACATACATGTTAATGCAAATACATACATATGTATTTGCAAGTGATCATGACTGTATAAATACATTAATATAATACGGATAGTTATTTCTAGCAGGATAGCAGGTAATTTATATTTAGTGTTCATGCTGTATTTTTCTGTATTTTCTACATGTTTAGAAATGAGTACAAGCTATTAAGAAAAATGTATGCAAATAACAAAGAGCCTAGAATATTTTTCCCTCAAGATGCATTTAAAAAGAAGTGTTTACAGGCTGAAGTTTTACTACCTCGAGAGCTTCTGAGAACCTTTAATGAAGTGATTTTTGTGAGATTTTGAGCTATTTGCCACTTTTTTTCTGGAATATTGGAAATGGAAATGGCAAATAAAATGACATTTATAATACAGAGCTATTCGTTCTGTAGAGTCTAGTGATTAATACTAAGAAATTCTTTATATTATCTCTGCAGCTTTCACATTTAGAAAACAATATGAGGCTTTTGCGCTGTTTCCTTTTTTTCACGTCTTAAGCTCCATACTAATATGGTTCAAGCACTGAGCTTTGACTGAAATTAAATTCCTGTTTCTGTTAACTACTTGTATGATGTTCCACAAGCCAGTTTCTCTCTCCAAGCTTTGATTTTGTCATCAATAAATTGATTGCTTCAAACTAGTTGATGAGTAATTCTAACTAGGATATACGTGTTCTGTGAACTTGTACTGTGTAAGAATTTGGAATACGTAAGGTATTGAAAATGCTACTCCAACGAAAAGGAGTTCAAAGGAGTGAAAGAAAAAGAGGAGTAGAAAAAAAAGTTTGCTTTTAGTCATTACTGAAAGGAGAAGTGTCTAAACACTGGTTATATAGCAGCCCTTCATCTCATGGTTTACTTGAACAATGGCCAAGCATAGCGATCTTGGACAGATAGAGAGGGCCTAGGGCCTGGCCTTAAAACTGAACACTAAGGAGTCACTTTTCCAGTCTCAGGTGACAACCATGGCAAGTCAGGATACAGAGATTTGGGGCTGTTAGGCAAATGCTTACCAATAGAGGCAGTAAGATGGAGTAGAGGGGCACAGGGCACTGTAACAGGTGGGTGGAGGACAGCAAAGGACCACATAGAGTGGCTAGTGCCTACTGCATTAGGTTTAGTTTTAGGACTTAGTTTCTTGGCTAAAGGAACCAGCAAAACAAAGACAGGGCTCAGCTGATCCCAACTGACCCTGTCAAATGCGTAGAGTCCCCTGCAGATTTCAAAGTAAAGCCTGATTAAAAGAACAAGTGTAAAACCAGAGAGGTGGCTGTAAGAAGAGCAACTTAGTTGTAAGAGGAGAGCATCAATCTTAACACTCCGCTGCTAAGCCCAAGCATACTAGTTTAGAAGGGTTCTAATGCCAAAAAACAGGGGCTTTATAGAAAAAGGGGGCAATGATCTCTGTACTATGTTAGAAACATATGCCAAGATCCCTAATAATAATACTAATTGATAGAGAACTTATACCTCAAGAATGAGTAGATTTTCACACCCAGTTTGTTCTATATGTTGTTGTTTAGTTGCTCAGTCATGTCCGACTCTTTTGCGACCCCATGGACTATATAACCCACCAGGCTCCCCTGTCCATGGGATTTCCTAGGCAAGAATACTGGAGTGGGTTGCCATGCCCTGCTCCAGGGGATCTTCCCAACCCAGGGATCAAGCCCTCATCTCTTATGTCTCCTGCACTGACAGGCAGATTCTTTACTGCTGAGCCACCAGGGAAGCCCAATGGGGAGACAGACATTTTCAAAAAGTTTTCTTATTTTCTCACTCTTACAGTATTGAATAAGTGTTATTGGTAAATTAGAGAATGAGTGTTGATGGTTAGTAAGATTAAGTAGTTTCTCATTTGAGGATAAGTTAGGATGGCATTGGAGTTCACTGGGCTGGATTGTTGTGTTTTGCTAACCAGAATTCTCCTTGTAGAGGATGGCATTTCCACATTGTTTACAAGTGCCAAGTCCATATTCAGCAGAAAGGCCCTGGTGAAGATGCAGCTTTTGAAGAATGTTGTTGGAAAAGACACATACAGAATAAACAATAAATATGATGATACTTACCCCCCTCTCCCTGTTGAAGAAGTTATCCAACGGTCAGAGTTTGTTATTGGGCAAGAGGTGCAATATGACATACTTGTCAACAACTGTGAGCATTTTGTGACTTTGCTTCGATACGGAGAAGGAGTTTCAGAGCAGGTGAGTTTTCTTTAAGAGAAATAAATATTTCTTACATTGGGAAGATAATAACTACCTAGTCTTGATCAAGTTTTCAGGCCTCAAACAAATGGAAAAGAACGAGAATATATGAGAACACTGAAGGACAAAGAAGGGAATTGAGTTACCGAAGGTCACTCAGGAAGTTCATGACCAATCAGACGAGAACATTTTGTGTCATGAATCTGGGGCTAGTAGGGACTTGAAGCACAGTCAAGACCATGTCTTTCTGTCTGTCTTAATGCCCCCTGTCCTTCAGTGTTTTTTTTTTTTTTTTTATTACTGTACCATACAGCAGTTAAATCAGTAACTATATATATTGAAAAGAATGTTGACTTTTTTGAGTGGGAGTTCCTTTGCCGAAAACATAGATGGTAGTACTGAGATTCTTTTCCATTAACTGAAAGAGGCTAACTGATACCATGGATTTGTGGGTGTCTTTTTCCCTGGTGGCTCAGAGGTTAAAGTGTCTGCCTGCAATGCAGGAGACCTGGGTTTGATCCCTGGGTTGGGAAGATCCCCTGGAGAAGGAAATGGCAACCCACTCCAGTATTCTTGCCTGGAGAATCTCATGGAGGGAGGAGCCTGATAGGCTATAGTCCATGGAGTTGAAAAGAGTCAGACATGACTGAGCTACTTCACTTTTCAATTTCCTTGCAACACTAATTTCAAAGAAATGTTGTGCTTTTAATTGGATCCAACACTAAAGTGTCTGTCTACAATGAGGGAGACCCAAGTTCAATCCCTGGGTTGGGAATATCTCCTGGAGAAGGAAATGGCAATCCATTCCAGTATTTTTGCCTGGAAAATCCCATGGACAGAGGAGCCTGGTAGGCTACAGTCCATGGGGTTGCAAAGGGGCGGACACAACTGAGTGACTTCACTTTCACTTTTGATTCATTGAGTTTTTGGATGATTTTTTAGTGGATTAATTGACTTTATTTTTAAAGTAGCTTATAGTTGTGTTATTTACCACCACTGTTCAGTAGTATAGCAGATTCCTCACTGAAAGCAAGCTTGATTCAGTTGCCCTTTCCCTACTTACCTTCCCACCAATTCAATTGCACCATTGATATTTTAACCCAAAGATTTATTAAAATTAATATATAAAGGCTCCTAGTATCACGAAATGGTAGATCTGTTGTATAAATGTCTATTCTAAGGATTGAAATTATAACTCTGCTCATGAAAGCTTGGAAGAATGGAAAATAGAACATAATGAAAGGATACATTTGTTTTTATTATGAAATAATTTAATTGGAAATTCATTTTTACTAGGAAATACATTACTATAATGAACTATACACAAGTAGCAATAAATTGTTTCTGAGCCTAAACACAGAGGATACAGACATACATATCTGCTCATTTTTGCATTGAAAAGTAGTGGCATAGCTAGGAAATAAAGTTTGTTAATAATAAAGTTATCCATAGTACTCAGTCAGCAGTTTTTTACAATGTGGTTAATCAAAAGATATTAAGGTCTCTTTTTGCTCTGACTCTTACTTGTACTCTATCATAGTCTTTACACCTTTCATACCCAGATCAAGATCCATGAAAAAGTAATTATTTTTCAAGAACAAGAACTCTTCTCTAGCAGGTTCTGATGGGTGTAGTAACAGCCTTAAAGACACATCTGAGCTTTGGAATTCTGTTGATCTGAGCTAGAACCCCATCTTCACCACTTCTAACCTGGATAACTTTGGACACGTTTATCAGTTTCCTAATCTATCAAACAAAGTTGTTTCATAGATTGTAAGAGATTTTTAAAGTCTCTTAGCATGTTCTATTAAATATTATTCATCCCAATAAAAGGTATACTTTCCATCAATATTACTTTTTATTTTAGCAATTTTATAGGTCTTTGTTGATACTGTTCAGTAATATTCTGTTGATCTAACAGAAACTGCAGCATTTGAATTATTATTTTTATTACTATCAATAATAGTACTAATAATAGCTAAAGTTAGATTTGTTTCTGGGGTCCCTTTGAGGCTCAGGGATCTTGAGCATAGAACAGTTTCCTTGGGAAATGGCTGTGTATTTCCAGTTCAGTTCAGTTCAGTCCCTCAGTTGTGTCCAACTCTTTGCGACCCCATGAACTGCAGCACGCCAGGCCTCCCTGTCCATTACCAACTCCTGGAGTTCACCAAAACCTATGTCCATCGAGTCGATGATGCCATCCAACCATCTCATCCTCTGTCATCCCCTTCTCCTCCTGCCTTCAATCTTTCCCAGCATCAGGGTCTTCTCAAATGAGTCAGTTCTTCATATCAGGTGGCCAAAGTATTGGAGTTTCAGCTTCAGCATCAGTCCTTCCAATGAACACCCAGGACTGATCTCCTTTAGGATGCACTGGTTGGATGTCCTTGCAGTCCAGGGGACTCTCAAGAGTCTTCTCCAACACCATAGTTCAAAAGCATCAATTCTTCCACACTCAGCTTTCTTTATAGTCCAACTCTCACATCCATACATGACCACTGGAAAAACCATAGCCTTGACTAGACGGACCTTTGTTGGGAAAATAATGTCTTTGCTTTTGAATATGCTGTCTAGATTGGTCATAACTTTCCTTCCAAGGAGTAAGTGTCTTTTAATTTCATGGCTGCAATCACCATCTGCAGTGATTTTGGAGGGCCCCCCCCCAAAATAAAGTCTGACACTGTTTCCACTGTTTCCCCATCTATTTCCAGTTAAACAACAAAAAAAATGGTAAATGATAAAAAGATTAGAAAGGTGAAAGGATTGTGGGTCCTATCCTTTTCTTTTTTGTACTTTTCTGTATTTTTTGAAAAAATTAATGGACTTTGCTTTTTAGAGTTTTAACTTCACAGCAACATTGAGCTGGAAATATATACAGAATTCCCACATATTCTCTACCCCCCACCCCGACACACACATATCCTTCCCTACTGTTAGCATCCCATAGCAGTGTGGATTATTTGTTATGAAAGATGAGCCAACATTGATACATCATTATCAATCAGAGTTCATACTGAAGGAAACCAGAGCATACCACACCAAATATGTTACTTTGGCATAAGGATTATTTTAAGCAGTTGAGAAGCAATTGAGTAGGAGCAGAAGGAAATAAAGTTCCCTGCCCTCCCCCTATTTTTCTAAAAGTAGGACAGAAATTTTCAAAGGTGTCCTCCCTCCCCACTCTACCAGGAAGGACAAAAGGTAATCACCCAGGACAACCCGTGTTTGATGTAAGACCCTTAGCAGCCTGGAGAGGGCACTAGAGGAATCTACTTAACAAACTACTTACAGGCTTCTATATACCATTAGTTTCCTACCTTTCCACGGTTGTTGCCCTTGGAAGACGAACCACTTTTCCCTCACTTCTCTACAAATTTATTATTCTTTGGTGAAGATGCTGTGTAAGTCTGAATTCTAAGCCACCTCTTTGAGTTAATCCTTCCCTGAATTTCTCCCATGAGTGTATGAGATGAGCATGTTAATCAACTTTTGTTCATTTTCCTCTTGTTAATTTGTCTTTTATTACAGAGCCTCAGCTGAGAACTTAAGATGGGTAAAGAAAAGAATTTTCCTTTCATCGAATAATTAACGTTAGGGTTCACTCTGTGTGTACCTTCTGTGGATTTTGACAAATATATAATGACATGTATCCATCATTACAATATCATACAGAATAGTTTCCCAGCCCTGAAAATCTCTGTACTCTGTCTTTCATTCCTCCCTCTCCATAAACCTCGGATAATCACTAATATATATATTTTTTTTTTTACTGCTGTGCGTTTTATCTTTCCCAGAATATCATATAGTTGAAATCATACCAAGCAAAATGCACTTAAAAGTCTTCCATGTCTTTTCATTAGATGGTTTGATGGCTCATTTCTGTTTATCACTGAATAACATTCCATTTTCTGGACACGCTACAGTTTATTTATCCACTAACCTACTGAAGGATATTTTGATTGCTTCCAAGTTGTGGTGATTATGAATAAAGTTGCTAGAAATATTTATGTGCAGCTTTTTTGTGGATGTAAATTTTTGACTCATTTGGATAAACACCAAGGATTATGATCACCAGATCATATGGTAAGAGTGTTTAGTTTTGTTAAAAAAAAAAAAAAACTGCCAAGCTAGCTTCCAACGTGGCTGTCCTATTTTGAATTCCCACTGGTAATGAATGAGAGTTCTGGTTGCTCCACATCTTCTTCAGCATTTGGCATTGTCAGTGTTTGGGAGGTCAGCCATTCTGATAGGTACATAGTGATATCACCATTGCTTTAATTTGCAATTCCTTAGATATGTATGATGTTGACCATCTTTTTCATATATTATTTGCTATCTGCATATCGTATTTGGTGATGTGTCTCAAACTCTTTTGCCCATTTTTAATTGGGTTGCTTACTTGTTTTCATATTTTTGAGTTTTAAGAGTTCTTAGCATATTTTGGAAAACAGTCCTTCATCAAATATGTCTTTTGCAAATGTTTTCTTCCAGCCTGTGGCTTGTCTTTATTTTTATAAGTTCATAAAATAAACATTTCTCACTGTTAGAGTCTAAACAAGTTACTAAAATACGCCTGTCTTTGTGAACTATGGCAGCACCCTTGAATACGCCTGTACGAGCTGACACACAGTGCCCCCTGACTGTGCCTCATTGCAGCACTGTAGCCTTCGTGTCTTGGGGGAAGAGAGATTTTTGATAACCACTGTGGTTGTGACCCAGCTTCACTGGTACCTGGACCCAGCTGCTTCAGTTGTAGCTAACATTTCACTGGGCATGTCTAGATCCTCAGAATGCGGTCTTTATCATGCCTGCCCCCATCCCACACACACACCTGAAAGCCCTGTATGGGACAAAATGTGCAGGATAGGATTTGCTGATTGGATAATTCTAAATCAGTCACAAAAAGTTCTTGTTCATGCTGGCTCACCACAGACATCCTGGGATTTTTTAATCTTGCAGATCGGTCCTATTACACATAACTCTAAGGGATTGTCCAAGTTATGTGGGATTTTTCCATTTAGAATGCAACTTGAAATAAATAAATGTTTGGAATATGGGGAACTGCACACTGGAAGTGGTTTATTATAATTTTATCTTGCCTATGCAGTCTCAGGGAATTTTGATTTAGGATGGAGTTGTCTGTCCTCCCCCCAGGTCTCTTAGATGTGTGAGATTTCTCTCACATGTTCTGTTTCTAGTGGCTGAAAGACAGCCAGTGAGTTAGGACGGCATCTAGCTGCCCCCCTCCCACCACAGGGTCCTACAGGTTTTCCCGGGGCTGTCCCCTGCTGCCATTTGACACTTCTGTTTACAGACACCAGTTACACCTTCCAATTTTTTCACTACCTGCCACTTTTCCTATGTCAGACCTCCTTGGGATCTCAGCATCTGCCTGGAATTGCACGAGGTTTGGGCTTGGTTTGCAATCCTTGTTCCCTGTCTGATTATTTATTCTGCCCCTTTTTGGTATTCTGCCAGGTATCTTGTATCTCCTGCCCCATTTTTGCTCTCTGTGTGCTATGTGGGTAGTTCTCTGCTACAGTGAACTGCTTGGAAACAATTTAGGTAGCAACTAATTAAGAATTACAAATAAAAGAAATAGCCAACCAACCAAATACATGAAATGAAGAGTTGTAAACTAAAATAGGATTTTTCAATTGTTTGCCAATGTCATTCTCCCTGGCAACTAGGGATAGTGGCAGAGCAGAGACGTACAATTATAGCCCATGTCCCCACAGACCACAGGGTGGTGTAATGAAGTGAATACTCTTACCTTTGTGCTGCTATCCTGGCCAGAGCCCTTGCTGCCTGTTCCCCATAGGGAAGCCTCAGTTAGGGAGGGAGCATTATGTTGCCTATGGGGGGTGGCAGGCTCAGTGGTGGAGGGCTATGGGTTAGACAGAGGGCATGCTCCAGTGTTAGCTGGGTCAGGTTTTTCAGCATTTGGGCTGGTCCCCAGAGTCGTTTAGGAAAAATGTTTTGCTTTATTTGAAAGCCTGACTCTTAACTCTTAGAAAACAGCTCTTGTTTTCCAAATACCTGATGACACTGAAGTATCTGAATGTGACCTTTGGGTCATAAAATTGCACTCAAACCCTTGCAGATGGAAGATAATATTGGTTGAGTGCCATGCAACCATGAATATTCATCAGTTCCCTGCTCAAGATGATGATTAATGCCCTTAAAGCTATAAATGTCTGAACTCCTTTATGGACAATTGAACTTGAGAGTGATTTACTTTTGTTTGTCTACATGGGAAATTAATTTTTGCCATAATAGTTAGCATTAGTATTGACTTACCTTGAAGTTTGTTTATTGGAATAGAAAATGTATCTACCAAGTAAGAGTGTATGGTATTTAGCTCAGATCACATTCCTGAATTATTTTCCTAACAGCTTTAAGTCAGGGAACACACACATACGTGCACACACACATGTCCATCCAAATGCTGTCATCTTTTTAACAGACTTCTTGAGTGAGTACTCCTGCTTTATTATCTGTCTACACTCCCTCGACCAATGCACACACATACGCACACACACTATTCACCTTGGTATAGACCCAGCCAAATGAGTATGTGCTTAGCAGGGGGGGTGTATAGGGGAGGACACATGGTTCAGAACTAAACTATATCTAAAAGCCCTGGTGCTATTACCTCCCTTGGGCAAATCGCTTTTAACTTCTCAAATTGTATAAAACAGTAACACTAGACTGTCCAGCTGTACCATGATGATTATTCGGAATTGTGGCATAATAAGTTTATAAACTGTCAGAGGCTATAAAAATAGGACTATTTACCTATGTGTATTTATATCTTTGTCATAATTATCATAATTATAAATGTATTTCATCTTCGTACAAAATTTTAATTTTTTCACTCAGCTTTAAGTTCATCCATTGTACATTAAAATGAGTCTCTGATTTAGGAAACAAGCTAAAGCTGAGGTTTAGGACACTAAGATGCTTTTAGAATAAGATGTGTTTTTGATTCCTTTTTCCTTATAGGCCAACCGAGCAATAAGTACCATTGAGTTTGTGACAGCTGCTGCTGATGCCTTCTCCTTCCTGGGCTTGTTTCCAAAAAGACTAAGACCAAAATTCTATTAATTTACTGAAGAGATATTGGAGCTGAAGGAATTTGTGAGGAGGAAAAGTAACCTGGGATGAATACTTATTTTCAATGCATCATTATTGTTCCAAATTCCAGTGATGGAAGGCAAACTCTTTAATAAATTGTTTACTGGCATTATCTCGTCATTGAGCCATGGAAATATATCTCCCTTAGTAGTATAGATTCATGTGGTAGCTTGAAAAAGAAGCAGTGGCCTTTTGAGTGAACCAGCAGCAGATCTTAATATCACATCATCATTTATCCTTGTTCCTCTATAAATATTGTTTTTCTTTCCCCTGAGGGTAACTATTTTGCCAGAGGGATGAAGAACCTTTTATATGTGACCGAAAAAAAAGTTAAAAACCCTTAATTGTTTGGATTGGTATCCAAATTCATATTCCTTTTCTGGTGAGAGAAGAAATTTGAAATAAAGCACTTGGTTAGGTAGCTTAAGAATCTTTTGTTAATAAACTGTCTGAGAGTGGATACTCGTCTCCTCGACCCTGGGTAGGTGTGAGCAGGAGGCGAATGGGAGAAGGAGCTCTTGGTTCCAGTGTCTCGGATCCAATGATTTCCCTGGCAGCAACTCCTTTGTCAGGAGTATGTGACAAGCAGGAACGGGCTGTTGCTTCTACCCAGTTCCATTGGTTCCCTTTGGATTTTGAAGTATTTGAAGAGTTTGACCCTTTAAACCTGAGTTTCAGTTCAGTTCAGTTCAGTCGCTCAGTCGTGTCCAACTCTTTGCGACCCCATGAATTGCAGCATGCCGGGCCTCCCTGTCCCTCACCAACTCCCGGAGTTCACCCAAACTCAACGTCCATCGAGTCGGTGATGCCATCCAGCCATCTCGTCCTCTGTCGTCCCCTTCTCCTCCTGCTCCCAATCCCTCCCAGCATGAGTCTTTTCCAGTGAGTAAACTCTTTGCATGAGGTGGCCAAAGTACTGGAGTTTCAACTTTAGCATCATTCCTTCCAAAGAACACCCAGGACCGATCTTCTTTAATTTTTTTTTTTTGTAATTTAAATTTATTTATTTTAATTGGAGGCTAATTACTTTACAATGTTGTATTGGTTTTGCCATACATCAACATGAATCTGGATGTACATGTGTTCCCCATCCTGAACTTCCCTCCCCATACCATCCCTCTGGGTCATCCCAGTGCACCAGCCCCAAGCATCCTGTATCCTGCATCGAACCTAGACTGGTGGTTTGTTTCTTATATGATATACATGTTTCAGTGCCATTCTCCCAAATCATCCCACCCTCTCCGTCTCCCACAGAGTCCAAAAGACTGTTCTATACATCTGTGTCTCTTTTGCTGTCTCGCATACAGGGTTATCGTTACCATCTTTCTAAATTCCATATGTACGCGTTAGTATACTGTATTGGTGTTTTTCTTTCTGGCTTACTTCACTCTGTATAATTGGCTCCAGTTTCATCCACCTCATTAAAACTGATTCAAATGTATTCTTTTTAATGGACTGGTTGGATCTCTTTGCAGTCCAAGGGACTCGCAAGAGTCTTCTCCAACGCTACAGTTCAAAAGCATCAATTCTTTGGCACTCAGCTTTCTTCACAGTCCAACTTTCACATCCATACATGACCACTGGAAAAACCATAGCCTTGACTAAATGGACTTTTGTTGGCAAAGTAATGTCTCTGCTTTTGAATATACTGTCTAGGTTGGTCATAACTTTCCTTCCAAAGAGTAAGTGTCTTTTAATTTCATGGCTGCAATCACCATCTGCANTCTTTATCATGCCTGCCCCCATCCCACACACACACCTGAAAGCCCTGTATGGGACAAAATGTGCAGGATAGGATTTGCTGATTGGATAATTCTAAATCAGTCACAAAAAGTTCTTGTTCATGCTGGCTCACCACAGACATCCTGGGATTTTTTAATCTTGCAGATCGGTCCTATTACACATAACTCTAAGGGATTGTCCAAGTTATGTGGGATTTTTCCATTTAGAATGCAACTTGAAATAAATAAATGTTTGGAATATGGGGAACTGCACACTGGAAGTGGTTTATTATAATTTTATCTTGCCTATGCAGTCTCAGGGAATTTTGATTTAGGATGGAGTTGTCTGTCCTCCCCCCAGGTCTCTTAGATGTGTGAGATTTCTCTCACATGTTCTGTTTCTAGTGGCTGAAAGACAGCCAGTGAGTTAGGACGGCATCTAGCTGCCCCCCTCCCACCACAGGGTCCTACAGGTTTTCCCGGGGCTGTCCCCTGCTGCCATTTGACACTTCTGTTTACAGACACCAGTTACACCTTCCAATTTTTTCACTACCTGCCACTTTTCCTATGTCAGACCTCCTTGGGATCTCAGCATCTGCCTGGAATTGCACGAGGTTTGGGCTTGGTTTGCAATCCTTGTTCCCTGTCTGATTATTTATTCTGCCCCTTTTTGGTATTCTGCCAGGTATCTTGTATCTCCTGCCCCATTTTTGCTCTCTGTGTGCTATGTGGGTAGTTCTCTGCTACAGTGAACTGCTTGGAAACAATTTAGGTAGCAACTAATTAAGAATTACAAATAAAAGAAATAGCCAACCAACCAAATACATGAAATGAAGAGTTGTAAACTAAAATAGGATTTTTCAATTGTTTGCCAATGTCATTCTCCCTGGCAACTAGGGATAGTGGCAGAGCAGAGACGTACAATTATAGCCCATGTCCCCACAGACCACAGGGTGGTGTAATGAAGTGAATACTCTTACCTTTGTGCTGCTATCCTGGCCAGAGCCCTTGCTGCCTGTTCCCCATAGGGAAGCCTCAGTTAGGGAGGGAGCATTATGTTGCCTATGGGGGGTGGCAGGCTCAGTGGTGGAGGGCTATGGGTTAGACAGAGGGCATGCTCCAGTGTTAGCTGGGTCAGGTTTTTCAGCATTTGGGCTGGTCCCCAGAGTCGTTTAGGAAAAATGTTTTGCTTTATTTGAAAGCCTGACTCTTAACTCTTAGAAAACAGCTCTTGTTTTCCAAATACCTGATGACACTGAAGTATCTGAATGTGACCTTTGGGTCATAAAATTGCACTCAAACCCTTGCAGATGGAAGATAATATTGGTTGAGTGCCATGCAACCATGAATATTCATCAGTTCCCTGCTCAAGATGATGATTAATGCCCTTAAAGCTATAAATGTCTGAACTCCTTTATGGACAATTGAACTTGAGAGTGATTTACTTTTGTTTGTCTACATGGGAAATTAATTTTTGCCATAATAGTTAGCATTAGTATTGACTTACCTTGAAGTTTGTTTATTGGAATAGAAAATGTATCTACCAAGTAAGAGTGTATGGTATTTAGCTCAGATCACATTCCTGAATTATTTTCCTAACAGCTTTAAGTCAGGGAACACACACATACGTGCACACACACATGTCCATCCAAATGCTGTCATCTTTTTAACAGACTTCTTGAGTGAGTACTCCTGCTTTATTATCTGTCTACACTCCCTCGACCAATGCACACACATACGCACACACACTATTCACCTTGGTATAGACCCAGCCAAATGAGTATGTGCTTAGCAGGGGGGGTGTATAGGGGAGGACACATGGTTCAGAACTAAACTATATCTAAAAGCCCTGGTGCTATTACCTCCCTTGGGCAAATCGCTTTTAACTTCTCAAATTGTATAAAACAGTAACACTAGACTGTCCAGCTGTACCATGATGATTATTCGGAATTGTGGCATAATAAGTTTATAAACTGTCAGAGGCTATAAAAATAGGACTATTTACCTATGTGTATTTATATCTTTGTCATAATTATCATAATTATAAATGTATTTCATCTTCGTACAAAATTTTAATTTTTTCACTCAGCTTTAAGTTCATCCATTGTACATTAAAATGAGTCTCTGATTTAGGAAACAAGCTAAAGCTGAGGTTTAGGACACTAAGATGCTTTTAGAATAAGATGTGTTTTTGATTCCTTTTTCCTTATAGGCCAACCGAGCAATAAGTACCATTGAGTTTGTGACAGCTGCTGCTGATGCCTTCTCCTTCCTGGGCTTGTTTCCAAAAAGACTAAGACCAAAATTCTATTAATTTACTGAAGAGATATTGGAGCTGAAGGAATTTGTGAGGAGGAAAAGTAACCTGGGATGAATACTTATTTTCAATGCATCATTATTGTTCCAAATTCCAGTGATGGAAGGCAAACTCTTTAATAAATTGTTTACTGGCATTATCTCGTCATTGAGCCATGGAAATATATCTCCCTTAGTAGTATAGATTCATGTGGTAGCTTGAAAAAGAAGCAGTGGCCTTTTGAGTGAACCAGCAGCAGATCTTAATATCACATCATCATTTATCCTTGTTCCTCTATAAATATTGTTTTTCTTTCCCCTGAGGGTAACTATTTTGCCAGAGGGATGAAGAACCTTTTATATGTGACCGAAAAAAAAGTTAAAAACCCTTAATTGTTTGGATTGGTATCCAAATTCATATTCCTTTTCTGGTGAGAGAAGAAATTTGAAATAAAGCACTTGGTTAGGTAGCTTAAGAATCTTTTGTTAATAAACTGTCTGAGAGTGGATACTCGTCTCCTCGACCCTGGGTAGGTGTGAGCAGGAGGCGAATGGGAGAAGGAGCTCTTGGTTCCAGTGTCTCGGATCCAATGATTTCCCTGGCAGCAACTCCTTTGTCAGGAGTATGTGACAAGCAGGAACGGGCTGTTGCTTCTACCCAGTTCCATTGGTTCCCTTTGGATTTTGAAGTATTTGAAGAGTTTGACCCTTTAAACCTGAGTTTCAGTTCAGTTCAGTTCAGTCGCTCAGTCGTGTCCAACTCTTTGCGACCCCATGAATTGCAGCATGCCGGGCCTCCCTGTCCCTCACCAACTCCCGGAGTTCACCCAAACTCAACGTCCATCGAGTCGGTGATGCCATCCAGCCATCTCGTCCTCTGTCGTCCCCTTCTCCTCCTGCTCCCAATCCCTCCCAGCATGAGTCTTTTCCAGTGAGTAAACTCTTTGCATGAGGTGGCCAAAGTACTGGAGTTTCAACTTTAGCATCATTCCTTCCAAAGAACACCCAGGACCGATCTTCTTTAATTTTTTTTTTTTGTAATTTAAATTTATTTATTTTAATTGGAGGCTAATTACTTTACAATGTTGTATTGGTTTTGCCATACATCAACATGAATCTGGATGTACATGTGTTCCCCATCCTGAACTTCCCTCCCCATACCATCCCTCTGGGTCATCCCAGTGCACCAGCCCCAAGCATCCTGTATCCTGCATCGAACCTAGACTGGTGGTTTGTTTCTTATATGATATACATGTTTCAGTGCCATTCTCCCAAATCATCCCACCCTCTCCGTCTCCCACAGAGTCCAAAAGACTGTTCTATACATCTGTGTCTCTTTTGCTGTCTCGCATACAGGGTTATCGTTACCATCTTTCTAAATTCCATATGTACGCGTTAGTATACTGTATTGGTGTTTTTCTTTCTGGCTTACTTCACTCTGTATAATTGGCTCCAGTTTCATCCACCTCATTAAAACTGATTCAAATGTATTCTTTTTAATGGACTGGTTGGATCTCTTTGCAGTCCAAGGGACTCGCAAGAGTCTTCTCCAACGCTACAGTTCAAAAGCATCAATTCTTTGGCACTCAGCTTTCTTCACAGTCCAACTTTCACATCCATACATGACCACTGGAAAAACCATAGCCTTGACTAAATGGACTTTTGTTGGCAAAGTAATGTCTCTGCTTTTGAATATACTGTCTAGGTTGGTCATAACTTTCCTTCCAAAGAGTAAGTGTCTTTTAATTTCATGGCTGCAATCACCATCTGCAGTGATTTTGGAGCCTCCAAAAATAAAGTCTGACACTGTTTCCACTGTTTCCCCATCTATTTCCCATGAAGTGATGGGTCAAGACATCATTAAACATAGGTTTAAGGTGCCATATTTAGAAAACAATATCCTATATTACTTTTTATGGCTTTTACTAGAAGTCAAGGAGCGTAGCTCAGACTGTAAAGCAGCTTCCTGCAATACAGGAAAGTTGGGTTCGATCCTTGGGTTGGGAAGATCCCCTGGAGAATGGAATGGCTACCTACTTCAGTATTTTTGCCTCGAGAATTCCATGGATGGAGAAACCTGGTGGGCTATACAGTCCATGGGGTTCCAAAGAGTTGAACATGACTGAGTGACTAACACTTTTACTTTTTCAATCAGGGAAAGACTCATGATTTTATTCTTGCATTTTATTGATTATGTGTTGGATAAAGCAAACTACTTTTAAATACCTTTCCAATGTAATTCTTGTTTGGTAGCAGATGGGGAAAAATGGATGACAGTTTCTCTATCCTGGGATTATATCAGATATTATAACATTACCCTCCAAACCACATTGCTAGTCAGGAGGGAAACAAAAATATGGTAGATAAAGGTAACAAAATAGCTGCCTCAAGTCTTGGACATAGTAAATTGATTTGATTTTACTCCTGGGCCAGAAAGTCTGTACAATCTAATTGTAGGATTAAGTACAATGATAACAAGAAAGGGTCATGTGCTTCCATCAGGGCCCATAGAGACCCTATCTTTCTTCCTGTTCCCTGACTAATCCCTTCCCTTTCTTATGGCACGAATTCTGTTTCCAGATAAACCCCAAAACTCTGTCTTCCCCCCCTGTTCCTCTAGGAATAGTAAGTGTCTTCTATCTGATAGCATGGTCCAAAATTATCTTTTCATTTTCATTCTAAATTCAATTTCTTATTCCTATTGTGTCCTACTCTTAAGTAACAGTAACATTAAAAAAGAACAAAATAAAAATAAAAACCCGGGCTCTTTCCTAGTATTGTCAACTCTGGGCAGAACTGGCAGCAGCTTTATGTGTTACGCCCCCCAGGATATGTTTACTTTTTAGTAAAGATGACTGCAGAGGACAAATCTTAGCCTTGAACAGGAGACCTGGGTGCGGTGGAATTGCCGCGCTGCCTGTGACAGAGGGAATGGAATTGGCAACACAGAGGCTATTCTGAGGATCCTTAAATCAAACTGCTTCTGGATAGCTGGACACACCCACTCCAGAAGACAATCTTAGCAATACTGAATGATTGTTACCAATACACTTTTAAATTGAATTCATGGATTCATTTTTTCACAAATAGTGTTCAGGGCTCTAGTAATGTTCAGCCTTAAGGGTAAGCACACGAAAAGTCATCAGTTTCCCCTGAAAACGGCCACTCTTGGTGACGCGCAGCTTCAGCCTGTCCATTTATATGTGGCCATGTTCATTGTGCTTTTATCAAACATCTTTTTCCAAGACTAGTAAACATTTCTCTGAGTGTATTTTAGTCTAGTGTAGAGGCCAAATTTATCATGTCCCATCCCCACCTTCAAAAAGATGTGTGAAATAAAAATATCACCTATCAGATACCTAATAGATTGTTGAAGAAACTGAGAGAAGCGAAACATTTATTGAAAAAAGATTAAAGAATATTTTTATGCTATCTAGGTATAATAGAGTATCAACTGAATCCTCTCATTCTAAAAGTCAAATTACTAAATAGAGATATATCAGCTCAAGGAAGCTAGCTGCTGTATATTTTAGGTTGACATATTTCTTAATCTTTAGCTAAAAATATTTTTGATATTTTGTCCTTTTATTGGTATCCACTAAATTAGACGTATTTAAAAATTATCACTCTCCAAGAGCTGAGCATCCAAGAAAAGGTTAAAAAGCAAATAAAATATAAATATAAAATGCTTGTTTTCATAGGAATTTGCGTTTATGCTGCTGGCTTGTGGAACAAAGTGTATGGTACTATTTACAGCAATGAATTGCTAAAATGTTGAGACATTTTTCCAATCCTTAAGATCTCATAATTGTAAAGGCATGATTGAATCCATATATCACAGTATTAGGCATGTAATTGACACTCATGGAATGGGACTGGTTAGCTAATTGCCTATGACCCATTAAAGATCCATTTAATTAGCAAAATTAGATTTACGGTTACAAGGAAACTGTAGTAGGTAATTTAAAATGTTCGCTAGGAGTAAATATCCTCTAGAGGTCTCAGTGAGGTGGATATATGTTAAAGGTGATAATGTGCAGAGCTTATTTGTAAAGGGTGTACCCTTTCTTGTGAGCCTTAATGTGCATCTAATAATTGATTTAGATTATGAAAAGATGAAACGGAACTTAAGGTTGTTTAATATTCTGAGAATTGTCATGCTGTAGATAAAAACATTATGGGTTCTTTCCCTGGGATTGATTTTTTTTCAGATGAGCAATGGTGAGTCTGGGCCAACTTTTAGAGTTAGAACTTGAGATTTTTCTTTGTCAGTAATAAAAAGCAAATAAAGGTACCATACTTCTTAAGAGTGAAAAGTACATTTTAATAGTTTTATTGTTTTCGTGATCTAATCCGGAAACTCTAGCTCACTAGCCCCGAAGCAATATACTTGGGAGATGCCAATTTCAGTAGAGTTTGCTTAGATGTGCCCAAGCCAAAGTTACAAACAATTATCAGACACCTCCATCTTTCTCCACTTCCATACTTAACAACAAGGATGACTTTTCTGAAGTAAATTTCAATTCTTGTTTCTCTATTAAAACCATACATAGAACCAAAAAGAAGAATTCTGTGACCTGGAAAAAAGATATTCGCATAGACGTTCTTTGCAGGTGAATATAAGATGAAGTAAATGTGTGACAAGTTACTGAGAGCAGCTTTTTAAAATATATAGATTCTTTTATTTCAGTAGATGAAAATAAAAATACATTGGTGAAACTTTCAAAATTAAACTCTCCTTTAATTTTTCTTTCTTCTATTGATGTTCATACTATTAATTTTACTACCATAAAGAGCTGTGCATTTGAAGCAAGTCAATGCTGTGCATTGTGAACAAAATTTGTTAGGAAAAAAAAAGATACTTTAGAAAGTACATTATTTTTCTTAATGATAGAGGATGAGGTCAAAATAAACATATGTAAAATCCTTTGTTGCAAGGTTCAATGCACTGAGAAATGCACTTTGAATCTTCAAAGGGAGGAAGAAAATAAAAGGGTAGACTATTATCACCTCTCTACAGTGTTTTAGATTCTGGTAAAAGGAGGATGCTATTTAACAATTCTGATTACAATCTAGTCCAGAAATGTTGTTCTGTGGTTTGACCTCCCAAATTAAGTTTTTCTTTTGGAATCTGTTCAGAGCTTTCAAAGCCTTGGTTGATGTAGAATCCATTTCTGCCATCGCCTGAATAATCTGTCTTGTTTGTAGGAGGCCAAGTTGGATCTTTTGCCAGTTTTCTCTGCCAGATCCTATACTGACTTTTAGAATAGATTCCAAGTTCTTTCTTGATCAATAGCCAGAGTGCTCGATTTTGAAGGATGGCATCCTGGAAGATCAGGTGGAAAAGACAATCAATCCATCACCTATTTTCCCTGGCAGCCAGGTTGCTCATTGCTACCCTGTTTCCCCAGGCTTCCTCTAAAGGTGCTTATTATTTATGCTCAGTGGCCACTTCTTGTAGCCCCATGAAGCCTAGCAGCTTCCTGGGTTCATTTCCTTGAGAACTGAGTGAGCTTGTGTTCATAGAAATCTGCCAAAAGCTTACAGTCTTTCATTTCCACAGATTTCCTAGTTCAATTCTGGCAGGAGAGTCATTTAAAATTATTTTAATGCCAGAATGAAATAGCAAAATAACATACTCAAAATCAAGAAAAGAAAAAAAAAGTCACTGTTAACTTGCTCCTTGATACAAAGAAGGCATCAAGTAGTGGTGTGTTGAATGAATGAATGAACTCTAAAAATCAAATGGGTTTTGCTTTCCACTTTTTGTTGTTGTTTAGTTACTAAGTTCTGTCCGACTGTTTTGTGACCCCATGGACTATGGGCTCTGCCAGTCTCCTCTGTCCATGGAATTTCCCAGGCAAGAATACTGGAGTGGGTTATTTCCTACTCCAGGGGATCTTCCCAACCTAGGGATCAAACCCACGTCTCCTGCACTGGCAGGCAGATTCTTTACCACTGAGTCACCCGGGAAGCCCTTTGCTTTCCATTTTGGGGGTTCTCTTTTTTCTACGATTACAAGCACACAAAATTTTATGCATTCATAGTAATAGAAGTGATCAAATATTACATTACACTTTCTCTGTCATATACAGTTTGTAGCTACCGTCTTCTCAATAAGCATTTTTAATGATTGTATACCATTTACTCAAATTTCTATATTACTATTTAATAGCACCTCTACTTTTGGAACACTTGATTCTAATATTTTATCACTGTAGATAATACTGATGAAAATCTTCATACATGTAAAATTTTCTCTCTTTTTAAGTTATTTTTTAAATGAAATGGAATTCCTTAAGAGTATGAGAAATTTTACATGCATTGTATACAATGGAATGTTTGTATATACACATATTTTTCCTTAATTTGGTTGATACCTTTTCTCAAGGAACTTCATGAATCTTTTCTTTTAAACTGTCCCTTAATAAATAGTACCTGAGTTTTTCACTGAGAAGGTAAATTCATTAGTGACGCTGAGTAGAAGAGAAATGCTATAGGAGAAGACCTTCAAGGGTAAGAATTGACTAGAATGAGCAAGGGCTTCCCTTCTCTCTTAATTAAGGAAGCCCTCCTAGACAGCTCTTCACTCTAAAAGGTCTCACTGAATTTTAGAGCTGGAAGGTCATTTGATCTAGTCTCTACCAGATTATTAAGACTACTAGGAAATACTCCAGTACTCTTGCCTGGAAAATCCATGGACGGAGGAGCCTGGTAGGCTGCCGTCCATGGGGTTGCTGAGAGTCGGACACGACTGAACGACTTCACTTTCATGCACGGGAGAAGGAAATGGCAACCCACTCCAGTGTTCTTGCCTGGAGAATCCCAGGGATGGGAGAACCTGGTAGGCTGATGCCTATGGGGTCACACAGAGTCACACACGACTGAAGTGACTTAGCAGCAGCAGGAAAGTACAATATAAGGCCTTCATGTGAGACAAAATTAGCTAATTTGACGTTTTGCTTCCTACACTGCAGATACCAAGAGCATTTCTTTGCAGCCTTCAAAGAATTTTAAATCATTGTCATTTCCCCCAAAGAGAACATGTGTAGTTTTTAACAAACACATAATAACTACTACTTTTGGGGGATAAAAGTGGTTGCTTTAAACAATGAGCATCCGTTGAGAGTCAGCCCTTTATTTATCCTTCCCCCCAGATAGTGAGCTTCCCCCAGAAACTTCTTTACCTCTACAAAGAAGGCCACACAGAACTGGGTGAGAGCTGCCACCAAAACGGAAACCCTCCATGATGTTACAGTCGGGACGAACTGTTGAAAAAGAAATACTAGCTTTATACTTTGCATATTTTACACTTGACACACATTCTCTTATTTGATTTATATATATTTGTAACAACTCTCAGGGCTTAGAGGGTAGACGTTACTCTCTCAGCTTTACAGATGAGAAGGTCAATACCTTGCCCAAGGACTCAATACCAAGAGATAAATGGCAGAGTCAGAATTCAAATAAAGTCTGACTTCCTTTCCACTGCCTGATGGAAACATGGAGTCAACATGCCCTGGATCAAAGACATGAGACAGGACATTTTGGAGCCTCTGTTCTCTCTCTTCATTTTTATCTTCTCAAATACAAGAAAGATTAAATCATATATCTAATGATATTATTACTTCTAATGCTCCCAAAGCAAAATCAACTTGGAGCTCATTCGTTCAGTAACATTGACATATAAGTAAAAGAAACAAAAAGACAGAGGTTCAAGTTTATTTTGATAGACACTTGGTGCATTTTTGAATAAATACTCTCAGCCCTAAATCTATTGCCTTGATGAAAGCTGAACTGGCTCAATCTATCTCCTTTTAAGGATTAAAGAGTACCCTTGACCACCAAATACACTTATTGAAGTTGTGAGATCTACAACTTCCTGTAGATACATCCATAGCAAAAGATGAATTATGAAATTCATTTTTTGACCATAAAGGTAGGATGACTGTGTAGAGGCTGAGATCTGCTTAGGACAAAACCACAGACCCTCCACAATGTTTAAATGCTCACCTTTGATTCTTATTCCTGTTCTCATAGGTTATTTAAAGTAACAACATGTTCTTTTTCTCCTAAGTGGAAACAGCCTTTCTCAAGGATGTGAAATAGGCTTGCTGGGTAGCAGGTGGTCTGGAGAGGGCTGTGAGATCCGGCAGTGGATCAATGGTAGTGGAGCACTTGGCCCTTTCCCACTGCCCTGATCTGGGAGGTCACTTCTCCATGCCTTGGCCTGGAAGGCACTTGTCGCATCACTTTGGAATTATCTTCTGTGACGCTCTCCCCTCCTAGCTTCTGAGCTGTTTGAGAGCAGTGACCACATCTTACTCATTTTTGTGACCCCAGTGCCAAGCCCACTCTGAAGCTTCACAATGCTTTGTAAGTGACTGAATGGTCTGGGTTTTCATATCCTAACTGCTTCGTTCTCCGCAGCCTGTCTTCTCTCACACACAGCATTCCTGCTGTCATCTAACGAATCTGTCTTAAGTGCTCCACTGAAAAACCTGCTCTGATGTCTTCAGTGACTCCCATTGCTCTCGGCATAGTGTTGAACCATCATTGTCTGCCTTCCTCCATCCACGTCTACTCCACAACTTACTGGCTCAATCTTAGCTAACCTTCTAGGTGGTCTGTGAAACAAATCTTGCTTTGGATTTTCCTCTCGGCCATTCTACATTCTTTTGGATTTCCAAAATGAAAGAGATTGAGCCAGCCCTCTCTGCTTGTGCCTAGGCTGTTCTAGTTGGGAATATCTCTACCTCCTACTTAGCAAAGTCGAACCTATCCTCCCAGACCAGATCAAGTTGCATCTCCTGCATGAAGCCTCCCATGGAAGCCACAGGCCCCAGGGAGAGATCTTCCTTCCTGTGTCCCTCCCACTTCTCTGTTTTACACTCTCTTCAAGCATGGACGGCCTCAGGTGGCCATGCCATCACTTTACCGGATATGGCTCATTTTTGGAACTAAACTATAGGTAGAGGGCCAGAGCCAATCTTTGTCTTTCTATTTTTCCTACAATGCTAGGTCCAAAAATAGGCTCAATAACTTACTAATAAATTTAATTTTAACCCTTGAAATAAGACCGCCCCCCCCCCCCGCATTGTCAGTGTCTTACAGACAGAATGTGACTGGCTTACAGTCAACATTTTCTTACTCTTCACAACTACATTATAAAGGACTTATACTATATGATTAAAAAATTAAAGTTGGAGGATTATTTTATTAATGCATTAATTTCATTGTATTAGTATAACATAGAAGAATAAAATATCCAAACACAGTGTTTCAGATATAAACAGAATAAAGAACCCAATTGATGATACTAATAATATGAAAACACTCAGACCAGCGTGTGTGAGACAGAGATATGTTATTTGCTCTTCTAGTAAATGAAAATCTTCTTCTTCTTCTGTGTCGCTTCAGTCGTGTCCAACTCTGTATGACCCCATAGACGGCAGCCCACCAGGGTCCGCCGTCCCTGGGGTTCTCTGGGCAAGAACACTGGAGTGGGTTGCCATTTCCTTCTCCAATGCATGCAAGTGAAAAGTGAAAGTGAAGTCGCTCAGTCGTGTCCGACCCTTAGCGATCCCATGGACTGCAGCCTACCAGGCTTCTCCGTCCATGGGATTTTCCAGGCAAGAGTACTGGAGTGAGGTGCCATTGCCTTCTCTGAGTAAATGAAAATAGCCTCACAGTATTCAGTGACCAGAGAGAATACGGGTGTAACGGACTTGTAAATTATCAGTACAATGCAATTACAGCCCCACTGCACATAGGAGTCACGGATTCCACATACCTCCATTCCATGGTATATATCTTGAAAATCAGAAAACTGAAGGAAAATTGTGAGGCCCAAGGCAGACGCCAGCAAAAATGAGAATATATCTGAAGAAACAGCAAACATTATTTTTAGATGCTGAGGGAATGTTTCCTGTAATCTGGCACACATGTTTCAGAATCAATTATCTTTGTTGGGCAAGCACTGGATACATCTTCCGATGTTTTGATATATCCTCATATGTTTTAAAATGTGTTCCAATGCTTACAAGACAAAGGTGATATCTTAAAAATCTTTCCTTGAAAGGCTGAGTGCAGAAAGTTGGTAATTAAATATATTCTAGTCAACTCCATGAAGAAGTTAACCTCAACTGAGGAGTCCTTGGGGCTGGGAAACCCTGCAGTGACCAGCTCATGTAAATGGTCACCAGAGAGTTCCTGATGCTTTATCACCTCGGGTCTAGTGAGTCGTTCATGAATAAATTATTTACACAGTCAGTCTTCTTAGTGGCACCTCACTCTTCTTCACTGCTTAGAGAATAAAATACAAGACTGAATGATTGATGTTCAAGGCCTTCCACAGTCTGGTTCCAATCAGCCTTTCTAAACTGATCTCTGGTTGCTCTTCCTTAAGTTCCGGGAAAGTTAAACCATAAACCTGCTACTCACAGAGACCCAATGCCTTCTAGCTTTCGTGCCTTGGTTCACAAAATACCCTGTGTAGATGGCAGTCTTCCAGTCTTGGCAAGTTCCCAGTTTTTCTTAAAAAGCCCTGTTCCAATACCACTTTCTTTTTAAAGACTCTCCAATTCTCCCTTACCAAGTTTTATTTCATATGGTATTTAGCACTCTGCTTTGCATGGTCTTCATATATATATATATATTCAGTATGTTATAACCACCTTAAAGGGATTTTGATCTGCTTCTCTGGGTATCCAATTGGAAGTGGAAGTGAGAAACTCACATGCATATCTGCTGGCTTCTTTCTCTCCAACCTGCCCAGATGGCTTTACTTTGGGATGCTCAGTTTCTCAGGATGCACAGTGCCAACATCCCCATCCTTATTTCCCCAGCCCCATCCCCTCTTGTGGCCATCAGCTTCTAGGCACTTTGTAGACAGTGCTTTATATATGCTTTTCAATGGGATTAGCACCTTCAGGCCCAAACAGCAGCATTTAATCAGTGTTGCTGTGATATAATACTTACGGTCTTCAAAATTTAAAAACAAGCTAGATTTTCTCTTGTATTCTCTCTACCTCATTTCTTCCAGCGTTGATGGTTTATGGGCCCCTAACTCTGCATAGATCTACATTAAACAGAAATCAGAGGAACTGTCCCACTACAGCAGACCCTATATTTTGAAGTCACAAGAGCTCCGTTTTAATCCTCACCACCTACACTCACCTTCACATTCATCCACACCTCACTCTACATATGCAACTAGCTGTAGCCCCTCTTAGAATACCCATGCTTGCCTGAGAGGAGTGTGAGGCAGAGAGAAGAAAGGAGGGAACTGCATCTCCTAAAAGAAAGCAATCTGAGCAGATGGGTAATGAGAAGGCCTTAGGAGGTTGCTGTGTGGATTTTTAATTTCCCTCAGTGTTTCTAAGTCCCAAGGACCCAGATGTCGGGAAGAAGATGATGCCCCAAATGTCCATCCTGATAAAGTACTCACTGAAACTGGGCTGAGTACTGTGCACATCACACTGCTCTCAGACCAGGGGTCTGAAAAGCAGACCAGGCCAGGGCACAAATGAGCAGAATGGAAACAAAATGATGAGGCTCTCTTCTGTAATTCAGCTTCGAACAACTTCATAAAGAACTAAAGTGAATGCTGCCCTCCTATAATTAATTACTAATGATGAGGAAACTGGAATGAATGGGGTTCTGTTTGCACAGGTGATTTGGGAAGACAAGCCCTGGGCAAACCATTATAGACTATTCTCAGATAAGAAGAGGCTTAACAAATATTCACACCTGTTTCCATAAAAATTAAATCTGTACTTGTTCTATAGCTCATCATCATAAAGTTGATCTGTCAAAGACTATTAAAAAAGGTAAAGACTTTTCTGTTACATTAAAATAGAATTGGGTATTTTAATAGCCATTCTGAGAACTTTTGACTTATAACCTTGAGACTATATGATTTACTATAAGATTATGTTTGTTAGAATATGTTTATAAAAAACTTTTTTCATTTAAAATTACCAGTTGTGTTTGATATAGAGACTTGAATTTACCCACAAAATTTAAGTCCCTATGATGTAACTAGTTCGGCTCTAATTAACTCATTATGTTTAGAATGACTTTGCAGCTATTATTCAAATTAAAGTACTAGCCACTGTAATATATTCTCCTTGTAAAATCTATTTACAATAAAATAAAATAGTAACCTGAAAACATAAAATAGAATCTTGATTTGTTTTGACAGGAGCCAGGGACATTATCAGATACTATATCAAAATTAAGAAAAATTTGAACAAAAATAAAGTCAGGAAAAAATTGTAAAAACTGTAATTAAAACAAAACATGTGTTTCAGCATGCTCTCAAAACCTCTGACAAAACAGCTATACAAAAGAAAATGGTTGGGGGCGGGGGGAATGAAAACAGAAAGCATGTGAATAATATAATTGCTAAAACTGGTTTTATATGATAAATTAATTTTTAATTTAGGAATAAGAATGAGACTTCTCTAATATCTATGACTCTTTTTGAAAATTAGAAATTAGAGTTTATGACATGTGATATACAAAATTGTAGTAAAATTTCCAGATCAGAAATATTACAGGCTAGATTTTCTTTGACCATGACAATAAAACTAGAAATTAGTAACTAAATTTAAAGGAGACCTCTCCCCACATACAAATCAAAATTGAGTCAAAAGGGAAGCTATTAAGAAAAGCTTCCATTTGGAAGCTTTTAAGAAAAAGAATAGTAAGAGAATGAAAACAAAATCCTTTCGCACTTGAAAATTGAAAACCACTATTCTTGTAACTAGTGGGTAAAAGAGGAATAAGTCATAATAAGAGAAATATGAAAATGTAAATAATGTAACCCAAACTGCAATTATTGGTCTTGATTTTTTTTTTCTAATTTTATAAGAATAAAAGAAAATATATGGATTATAAAATCAATTCAAACATTAAAGAATTTTCCAAAGAAAGTAAGAAGGGGGGAAAACGGGAAAAGCAAAAATGAATAAATTAAAAAATAGAAAACATACAGAAGTATTAAATCTGAGAGATGGTTATTTAAAGAAAACCAGTAAAAGTACATTTCTGGTAAGAATAAATGAACACAGTCCACATAAACACAATATGAGAAGATGTTAAAAGTTGTAGATGACATTAAAATTATAACAATATCATTCAAAACCCTGTCCTTAAAAAAAAAATAATCTCACTGAAATGGAATTATGGGTAAAACATTTTTTTAATTTTAAAAAACAGTTTAAAAAGAGGATACCTAAATAAATTCTCAAGAAATTAATTCTTTTAATGGAAATATTTGGAACCAGATGATTTCACTGGGCTCTCACTAATAGTGAAGGAATAGACTATTTCTAACTATAAAATATTTTTCAAAGGAAAGAAAAAGTCCAAGAATTTGAAGTCTTAATATCCACACCTAAAAAAATCTCTAACACAAAATACTTCAGACCAATCCCAGACAAAATATAGATATTAAAAGAAATATTAAAAAACAGTAGGATTCATTTTACTAAAAGTGAAATCCACCACAAATAAGTAGAATTTGTTCAAGAATATGGAAATATTTAATAAGTTTATTAGTGCAACATGTTCTAGCAATAGGTCAAAATAGAAAACAAGTATAATCCTGCTAGTAGGAAGGATGAAGGGCAGGATGAAAGGAAGACATTGATGAAATGCGTCTCCCATTTCATAATTTTAAAGCATACTATTGATTTACTGGAAATAGAAAGGTAGTTTTCTTCACATGATGTGGCCCACCTTGAACCAATATTCAAAACCATATTTACAAGTGAAAATTTACTAGAAGTATTTTTATGAAGAAGTAGAACTATCAGCTGCTTCCACTAGTACTTAACATTGTCCTGGAAATTCTGGATTGCACACTAAAACTGAAAGTATAAATAAGCATTATAAATAAGCATTATAGCTATTGGAAAGGAAGAAGGAACATTATTTTCTTTGTTGGTAACGCCATGTGGCTTGTTTCCTAGTTTCCTGCCGGGGGCCAGCATGAGGAACTCCGCCCATGGCAAAGGTCATGAGGAAGGAGGCTTGGCGTACGCAAAGCATCTATCCCCAAACCAAAGTCTGTTTTATGCTCTCACCTACACCTCTGACTTTATGGGGGGCTCTCCCCCATTACCATTTCTCTTGGAGAAGGAGTTAACCTACAGCTCTAATTAATAAAAGTTCCTGGGCGTGACAAGAGTGTTTCAGCTTACGAACTCCTCTGAAGGTTATCTAGCCTGCCTGTATAGGTTCATTCGGCCACNGGGGGGGGGGGCCTCAGTGCCTCCTCTCCCCCGGGAGAACGGAAAGACGCCTGTGGCCTACGTAGGTGGTGATTGGTATTCCATATAAGCCAAGTTATTCAGCCTCTTTTCTCTGCTAATTTTCTAATCCCTCTAAATAAGTTTTTCCTAGGACACCAACTCCGTCTCCACCTTCGAATCACCCTGGATTCACCGGGGCTGGACCCCAGCAGTTTCCCAACCAGGGATCGAGCCTGTGGCTCCTGTAATGGAAGAGCAGTCCTAACCACTAGGCTATCAGGAAATTCCCTGTGGAACACTATTAATTGCAGGTGATAGTAATTACCTTTCTAGAACACTCAAATAGCAAAGACTAATAGCAAAATTCAGAAAGGATTCTGAGAAGAAAATAAACATTATAAACAGCACTATATCACTCACATATATTTGTGATCACTGATTAGAAAATATTATGGGAAAAAGTCAATCACTATATAAAAACATACAAAAAGCAGAAGATTCGTTTTTTAAAATAAATGCATAGGATCTGTAATGGAGAAAGCCACAAATATTTACTAAGACACATAAAAGAAAGTATGAATAAATTAATAATACTCAAATTAGGACATGGCTCATGACTAATCAATACAGCACATGCTTATCTGCACATAAACACGTTTCTGCCCTTGGGCTTTTTACCACCTGTGATAATTATGGCTCAGTAATCAATTTTAGAGTATTGCAATTGTTTCCTTCTTGGCCAATCACTTGACCAGTAAGTTGCAACTCTGGGGATAGTGGGAGAGTAGAAAAAACATATTTGAAAAGAAAAATTAAATTTCACACTTACAGTTTGTGTAGATCGGTTTTCGAAATGGCTTGCCCTTAGAAAAGATAAACGCTGTTGTGATACAGTTGATGGTGGTGATGGGCCACAGTGTGGTACTTTCAAAGCTTAAAACTGAACCGGGAAGCAATGCTCCATTTCCAGTCCAATTTCTTGACAAACTCACATTTGTTGAGAAATTACTCTGGCTGTCCAGAAAGCACTTACTGGAAAAGAATAACCAGCATTTATGGAACTTTCATTGTATTTTTATCCATCCAGTAGGAAAAAATTAACTAATCATGACCCAGGGACCTCACCTTGCGAGCTGTTTCAGCAAATAACTACCAGGATATATTTTGTTCACCTCTTGCAGTGGCAAAGCAGAAATAAACTGCAGAGGAAGTCAAGACTGTTCCAGAAGCCTATCTAGAAAGAATGATCTGTCTTGAAAGGGCTTGGATGACAATTTCCTGTGAAAAGCCTTTCAATTCAGAGTATATGAACTCTATGTGTATGTATGCGTGATGGTGTGTTTCCTTTTGTGAACTGATAATAATTCTCTTAACATGGGTCCTGAGTTGGAATCTGCCTATTCTGACCCACTCTCCTCAAATAACCAAAACCTCTCCATGAGGATTTGAACAATCTCCTGCTTATGAGTGTCTGTGTTTCTGTTTTGCTAACAAATTAAACTCAAACCTTTCAGGCAGGCCCAGAAGACTTTCAAACTCTGGTCTCAGTCAACCTTTCCAGACTTATCTTTTGCCAGACTTCCCATGCTCCTTATACTCCAAACACAGGGGAATATTCCTTTTTCCCTTTTGCACACCTCTGAGTCCAGACATCCTATTTCTATCTGAAACTTTCCATTCAGTGGTGAGCATAACTAGTGCCCATCAGTCTTCTCTCTAGTGATGCATTTAGTTCATTGTTTTGCAATTATCCCTTCACAAATTTTTATTTTCCATTCTTGGGATCAGAGTTCTTTGAATGTGAAATTTTACTTCTGGTTTTATTTCCCTTTGCGTGTTTGTTTTACTCAACTATGTAGCAAATTCTTAGCACCTAGCATAGTGATGCCACATGATATTTTCTCAGAAAAAATATTTAAGATATGGACTTTCCCAGTGTTGACTGATCCATTTGCAGTCTTCATTTTTTCAGTAATCAAACCCACAAAGAAATTTGTTTTCATCAGCTTTCTTGTTTAGTTTCAAACTTTTTGCTACTATTACAACTGTTTATAGATAAAATTCATTTTTCAACTGTGAATTCAAATGCAAGGCATAAGTCTTATCCTAGACTTCCTAGGCTCCCAAAATGTGCTTTGCATATAGTAAATATTCAGTTGGTGTCTGCAGAATACATTAATGAAGCAAGCAATCAACAGTCACAAAGCTTTCTAGCCCAAAGGGAATAGACTAGAAGGCCTGAATTACAGAGTTTAACACCAAAATATATCTAATCTAATAAACTTGCATTGTAGATAAGAAAGTTGAGTAGTTAATGACAAAGGCAGGACAACCCATCCATCACCATTTTGGTTACCCCAAGTTGCCTCCTAGATTCATTCAGAAGGCTACTTCTCTGAATACATGTGCTCCAATTTGTGGAAAAATCTGGTTTTGAAACAAAAATGAACTCTATGCTCTAAGTAATACTTGAATTGCTGAATTTGGGTTCTAAATGGCAATCTTACACATCATTTTGTAGTTTCCAATCTCTCCACTGATCCCTGGGGCTCTGATGCCTTCAGGATGACAGAGGAGTGAAGGGGAATTTGTACAAGCCCTACTCCAAAAAGATCAGCTCTTTTTGCCCTTCTCTTTTGGAGATTGGGCAGGCTTGGTCAGAAAAAACAGTTTGAGCATCTAAGTTCACCTCATCTTACCCTTTATTTATAGTTAAAGAAATTAAAGCCCTGGGAGGTGAAGAGACTTCCCCCGAGTCTACAGTAAAATCAGGACACTGATACCATCAACAAATATTTTTATTTTAACATTCATTTGAAAAACTGAAACTAATATAAACAAATCTGTTTTGTATAGCAGGGGCCTGTTGACTGAAGCCCATCAGCCAAATCTCGACATCTGGTTTTGTCAATAAAGTTTTATTGGAACACTGTCACACTGACTCGTTTATGTGTTGTCTCTGGCTGCTTTTTCACTGCAGCTGAAGAGTTGAGTAGTTGCAGCAGGGACCACAGAGCCCACGAGGCCCAAAATTTTTACTACCTGGCCCTCTACTAGAGATGTTTGCCAACTTCTGGTTTATATGACAAACCACCAGAGAGTGAATATATCCATCCAGTCAAGTAAATATTACATCTATATATCAGCAGCCAATGTGGAGATCTTTTTCCACCCACTCCACATAGTTCACCCCCAGACTCTAGCCATTGACTCTTTCCTGTGTTCTATCCCATCACTGAGGTTTTGTAGTACAGAAACAACTTTGGTTAATTAAAATTTTTGAATATATTTCAAACTAATTTGAACAAAGTCATTAGATATTCATTGTACCACCTTCAGAAAGGAAAACTAAGGAACCAAACTTTACCTGTATCTGTAGACCTCACAATACCAGGGCTGCTGCTTCACCAAAAGAAATGCACAGACCTGCACAATGCAGTTGAAGCAGGTATTCAAAACAACTGACAGCAGCAAAGGGGGAGAGAGAAGCTGTCCTGATGGTCGGTATGGAGCCAATTTCGGGTACGCGTGCGTCGCACTCACTGAAAGACAAATGCATTTTCCCTAGGTCCAGTTTCACTATTGAGAATAAAAGATTGAGATGCATGTTATTCTGAGTCTTGCATCAGGGTTCAGATACAGTAAACATGCACTGAGGGTTTACATCTAGGTAAGTTCACTGCCCAGCTGCACACCAGTGCTACCAACCTTGGCCTTATCCATGTTTTGGTTTCATCTTCAGAAATGAAAAGTGATGGATTCAAAAGTTCTATAATTAATACATGTACCATATTGCATGGTGCAGATATTTTCTTTACCACCAGATTGGTCAGGAATGGTGTATAAAAGATGGCCTCCCACCTGAATAAGAGTACCGTTATCTCTCAAGGACGATGGGAAGTGGAGAATTAAGTGGTAGAGAGCAAGGAGGCATCTAGTTGGACTAATGTTCATATGCTGGGAAATTTTAGAAAAAGCAAAAAAGGTTCACTCTATTATTCATTCAGCCAACATTCTTTGAGCACTTCAGTGTACCAGGATATGTATCTGCTATCTCCTGAAGAAGTGTGCAAATGGAGGACTGCTAGAGTGCATTAGACTTAGGAAAAGAACTTAAAATATTGCCTTTAGATGGGAGTGTTAGAATATGTTTTGGTCCTAGTATTTGTTTTTTAACATTTGGGTTTGGCAATGGGCAGTCACCCGTGGCTCAGCAAGAAAGCATCCACCTGCAATGGGTCAGGAAGATCCCCTGGAGGAGGAAATGGCAACCCACTTCAGTATCATTGCCAGGAAAATTGCATGGACAGAGGAGCATGGCGAGCTATAATNGTTTTGGTCCTAGTATTTGTTTTTTAACATTTGGGTTTGGCAATGGGCAGTCACCCGTGGCTCAGCAAGAAAGCATCCACCTGCAATGGGTCAGGAAGATCCCCTGGAGGAGGAAATGGCAACCCACTTCAGTATCATTGCCAGGAAAATTGCATGGACAGAGGAGCATGGCGAGCTATAATCCATAGGGTCACAAACAGTTGGACAGAACTGAGTGGACTAAGCACACACTGCACACCAAAAAAAAAAAAAGACGATTCCATCTGTCTTAGAAGTCTCATATTCTAGCAAACTGATGAAAATGGAATGTACTTTACTTCTCAGGGCAGAGCAGGAAAGAACCTTGGAGAGGTCAGGATGTTTCAGTTCTTTACATCTGTTACTTCTCTCATTTTCATAGCTTATGACTGCTTTCTTTGATGTAAGAAAGAGGGGTATATATCCTTAGGGCTGCGTGCATTCCTGGGGGGACAGGGCACTGAGGAATGAGCACTCAGTGTTGGATAATAAAAGTTTACAGTGGGTCTTTAGTTTGCTCAGTGCATGTTCTAGGGTAATCACAGACAGTCTTTGGTTTTTCATTTTCTCATGCATTCATACTAAGTCGCTTTAGTCATGCTCAGCTCTTTACAAGCTTATATAGACTGTAGTCCACCAGGCTCCTCTGTCCATAGGCTTCTCCAGGCAAGAATACTGGAGTGGGTTGCCATGCCCTTCTCCAGGGGATCTTCCCAAGCCAGGGACTGAACCCATGTCTCTTATGTCTCTTGCCCTGATAGGCAGATTCTTTATCACTAGTGCCACCTGGGAAGCCCCTCTGGGACTTCCAGATGTGTGGGAATGTCTAAATGGTCTCCAAAGGCTCTTGCAGCTCATTTAGCTAAAGCTCTCTGGCTGTCTAAGGTTTAACTTTACTAATTTAATCAATTTTCCAGAAGGATGCAGAGCTAGAATCTATGAGGTATGCAAAGGTAAGAAGGACATCTCATCTGCTTCCGAAGACCTTGAGTCCCATTGGGAAACACATGGGGTATGTAATAAAGAAAGTGACTAGTCTTTGTCTCAGATTCCGGGGAGGTCACTTCTGGACTCTTGGAGTGAGGAGTCTCACTGGCTTTTGTCTTCACTTCCTGGAATACATCCTCTAAATTCTTGGAATTTCCTAATTGATGGGAGTATCTTTTCTATTCACAGTAGACTTGAAGAGAGTTTGTGCTTAATGAGATGACTCAGTATGTGTGAGTTGGCCATGCCCCAAATATCAACTGTGTGATTAGAAGGCTGGGGGCTTTGAGCCACTTGCTTCAACTCAACCTTCAGGGGAAAAGAGGAGAGCTGGAGTCTGTGATCAACTTTATGGCCAATGGTTCAGTCAATCATATCTATTTAATGAAACCTCAGTAAAAATTCCCTACACTAAAGCTCGGGTGAGTGTCTTTTTTTTTTTTCAATATTCTGAATATGGTCAAACATCACTGTGCAGGAGAGTAAGGCAAACTGACTCCTGAGGGAGAGGCCAATGGAAATGTCATGTCTGAGATCCTCCCAGACCTTGCCCTTGTGTCTTTCCCTTTGGTTGGCTCTATTTTGTACCCTTTTGCTATAATAAAGCTATACTAAGCCAAAGAGCCCTTTCCTGAGTTCTATGAGTTGTTGCTGTGCATGACTGAATTCTGAGGGACTAGTAAGAACCCCTATGTTAATAACCAGCATCTGAGAGGTGTTCATAGCATGGGGACTCTCAAGCTTACAGCTGGTATCTAAAGTAGAGGCAGTCTTATAAAGGCTGTGAGGTCTGGCCCAACTCCAGGTAATTGGTGTCAGAAGTTATCGCATGGGCTCACAAGGCGGACAAGGTGGCCTGTGGTCAGTGCTGAGAAGGGGCGCAAGGAGACGGGGGCTGCAGGAGGCAGAGGCCGCAGTGCTTGGAATTCTCTCTGTCGTCCAATATCCAAGGTAGAATGTGACCAGAGTTCATGGACAGGCTGTGGGTCCTGGAGAGACGTGTAATTGCATCTCCGTGCATCTGCCTTCTACTTATTTGGTTTTCTCCTTTTTGGATACTCATTGTAATTTCTGCCTTTTCTTTTACACAGGGACTGTGAGAGACAATTGGTCTCATCTCATTGTGAAAGAGTATACTTTATCTCCCCTTAATGTTGTTTTTACTGTGTAATTTTCTCTGGCCAAAGAGATGTTAGCAGGGTTATTATTTTTATTTTTAATTGGAGGATAATGACTTCACAATATCATGATGGTTTTTGCCACACATCAACATGAATCAGCCACAGGCATACCCAGGTCCCCGCTTTCAGGAGCCTCCCTCCCCATCCCTCCCCTCTAGGTTGTCACAGAGCACTGGCTTTGGTTCCCTGCATCATACAGCAAATTCCCACTGGGTATCTATTTTACGTATGGTAATGTACGTGTTAGCAGAGTCGTGAGGCATGCTTGCATGGCTTGGCTTGCTCTCCGGCTCTGCTCTCTTTGCTCTATACTGATAACATGCCCAGGTCTGTCTATTCAGCCTGGCTTCAGAAAGAAAATTGTGAAACAAACCTCAGTTAAACCCAGAACCTGGACCACGACCATCTAATCTACATCCTAAGCAGAGTGGCTCAGACAAGCCCACCTGGACCAACTGAATGATAGTCAGCTCACAGGAGCATAAGTGCGTGTTGCAAGCCACTGGGTTTTGAGGGTGGTTTATTATACAGTATTACTGTGACAATAGCTGATTGATACAGATTATTACATAAAGATTATTTTAACTTTTTCTGTTTTAAAGATGTTAAACACTTTCTGATAGGGAAATATACTTGTATATTTGAACTATGGACAGAGGTTAGTGACACTGTACAGGAAACAGGAATCAAGACCATTCCCAAGAAAAAGAAATGAAAACAGCAAAATGGCTGTCTGAGGAGACCTTACAAATAGCTGTGAAAAGAAGGGAGGTGAAAAGCAAAGGAGAAAAGGAAAGATATACCCATTTGAATGCAGAGTTCCAAAGAATAGCAAGAAAAGTTAAGAAAACCTTCCTCAGCGATCAATGCAAAGAAATAGAGGAAAACAATAGAACAGAAAAGACCAGAGATCTCTTCAAGAAAATTAGAGATACCAAGGGAACATTCATGCAAAGATGGGCTCAATAAAGGATAGAAATGGTGGGGACCTAACAGAAACAGAAGATATTAAGCAGGTGTTGCCACCTCTTGCCACCAAGATATTAAGAGGTGGCAAGAATACACAGAAGAACTGTACAAAAAAGACCTTCACAACCCAGATAATCATGATGGTGTGATCATTCACATAGAGCCAGACATCCTGGAATGTGAAGTCAAGTGGGCNTCCCTTGGACTGCAAGGAGATCCAACCAGTTCATCCTAAAGGAGATCAGTCCTGGGTGTTCTTTGGAAGGAATGATGTTGAAGCTGAAACTCCAATACTTTGGCCACCTGATGCGAAGAGGCGACTCATTTGAGAAGACCCTGATGCTGGGAAAGATTGAGGGCATGAGGATAAGGGGATGACAGAGGATGAGATGGTTGGATGGCATCACCAACTTGATGGACATGATTCTGAGTGGACTCTGGGATTGGTGATGGAGAGGGAGGCCTGGTGTGTATGGTTCATGGGGTTGCAAAGAGTTGGACACGACTGAGCGACTGAACTGAACTGAACTGAATGACAACAATTTTCGAGTCCCTACTCGTTCCTGGGGTTCTCCAGGCAAGAGTACTGGAGTGGGTAGCCATTTGCTTCTGCAGGTGATCTTCCTGATCCAGGCACTGAACCCAGGTCTCTGGCTTTGCAGGCAGATTCTTTATTGTCAGGGCCACCAGGAAAGCCCTTTTACTAGGTCCAGAGGCTATGCTGAGTGTTTTGTAAATATTATCATTATTTCTTTAAGAAACAATGCAGTATATGTATTTATCTCCTACTTTACAGGTGAAATAACTGATGTTTGGAGAAGTAGAATCCTTGCTTTAGTGAGGGACATGGTGGTGATGTAAGTCTGTCTGATTGTAAAGCTTCATGTTGGCTCAAATGGTAAAGTATACATGTACCTAGCTGACTGTGAGCTTCCTGAGGAAAGAAATCCTCTCTTGCTCACTGTCTGTGCTTTACTGAACCTAGCACAGAGCCTGCTGTATGGGAGGACTTAGCAGCTTCAAAGTCTATCCTCAAAGTATAGTTGTTAATTACTCATCATCCTCTGGATATTACGTATGTATGTTTCTCCTAAATAGTTGGCTTACTTTTTATTATGGACATTTCTAGTCACGGAAGTCAAATTTTAGGAGGCTAATGAACCCACCCAAACTTAATGCAAAATTTTGAGTGTGTGTCAGGAAATATCTAAGGAGAAAAAATATCTTTTTCTTGCATTAGATCCTTCAAGAGTCCCAAGACCCGGAAAGGACTCACTGAAGCACAGATGAAACTTAAGAGATGTATTTATGCGATGGATAAACCCTCTCTACAGCCTCCTCCTCTACACTGCCTTCTTCCATGTGCTGGAGTGATTGCCCAAACGGAGCTGAATTACATGACTCTTCCCTCATTCATAAAGTGATTGACCTAGAGTGGGCAACTCACCCAAGTGAAGGTGATCAGTTTTCTTTCTAAACAATTTGCAAATGACACTGAGAGGCTGAGCGAATTGGCTGTAGGAGGACAAGCAGAAAGGTTATGGAGACCCGATAATAGTTACTATTTAGGGTCATTTGCCAAGCAAATGAGTAGAAGTCAATTAAAAATAGGAAGGTTAGAAAGAAGAAGACAGACAGAAGATGCTCGCTTGGAAATAAGGGAAGAAGACTCTAGCCCTCCTCAGGCCCAGGTGCTTCCAAGTTTCTGTTCTCAGATTATTTTTTTGTGTGTGAGAATTGTAGTCTTAAACATGCTCCTTCTTCAATTTTCTTGTTCTAATTTGAGTGGGATTTACTAAAGAGAACGGAGACATAGCTAAACAAGTTCCTTTCAAGATGGCTTCTATACCTATGAGGGTCAAATAGATGCATTTTCTTTTTCTTTCTTTCTTCTTTTTTGGCACCGGTGCAGCTTGCAGAATCTTAATTCCCAACCAGGGATTGAACCTAGGCCCCTGGCTGTGAAAGCTTCAGGTCCTAACCACCAAGGAATTCCCAAGACACACATTTTCTTAATTGACTATTCTGACTCCATCTTACTTTTGTCCTAGATTTTTCCTTCATATATTGTATCTTACTGGTGGTGGTGAAAGTCAGNCCCAACCAGGGATTGAACCTAGGCCCCTGGCTGTGAAAGCTTCAGGTCCTAACCACCAAGGAATTCCCAAGACACACATTTTCTTAATTGACTATTCTGACTCCATCTTACTTTTGTCCTAGATTTTTCCTTCATATATTGTATCTTACTGGTGGTGGTGAAAGTCAGTCAGTCATGTCTGACTCTTTGTGACCTCATGGACTATACAGTCCATGGAATTCTCCAGGCCAGAATACTGGAGTGGGTAGCCTTTACCTTCTTCAGGGGATCTTCCCAACCCAGGGATCGAACCCAGGTCTCCTGCATTGCAGGCGGATTCCTTACCATCTGAGCCGTGAGGGAAGACCAAGAATATTGGTGTGAGTAGCCTATCCCTTCTACAGGGGATCTTCCCAACCCAGGAATCGAACCAGGGTCTGCTGCATTGCAGGCTGATTCTTTCCCAGCTGAGCTCTCAAGGAAGCCCATCTTGTCTTATTAGCAGCCTTTGTATGTTGCCTTAAAATCTTGTGGGGACAATGCGGGGTGTGGCTATGTAAGCAAGTAAATAAATAAATAATATGATAGTGTTATCTTTTTAAAACATTCTCCAAGAGAATATACTGGTAGATTTATTTCATTATGGTTCTGAAATTAATTTTGTAAATTTTTATACAATTTTTAAGGGTTACAATCCATTCCACTTGCAGTTATTACGAAATATTGGCTATATTCCCCGTGTTGTACAATTTATCCTTGTAGCCTATCTAACATTCAGTACTTTGTACCTCCTACACCCCCACCCCTATCGTGTACCTTCCATTCCACCCCAGGTAGCCGCTAGTTTCTTCTCTGTACCTGTGAGTTTGCTTTTTTTTTTTTTCTTTCGTTATATTCACTAGATTATAGATTAGATTCCAGGTATAAGCAACAGTATTTTGTCTCTCTGTCTTATTTCACTTAGCATATTGTGATGGCATTATACTTGTTCCTTATTAATTCAGGCTGGAAAGTCAAAGCCCTAACCTGGGAACCTGGAAATGTAGATGGGTTGATGAGCGTGATTTCACATTGATTGTCTCTGACTCAATGTTGGCAGATAAATGTTCACAGTTCTCGGCCTAGTAGTCAAGATCCTGTGATCTGACCCAACCTACTTTTTCAAATTTTATCTCCTGCTGTTCTTCCCACACACCCTACAATGTGGTCAAATTGAAAAACTCATGCCCTATATTTATCAGCTCTCTCTTGCTCATGCTGCTTCCTTCTACTTGAAATGCCCTTCTTTTGGTAAAAGATATTTGAAATCTATTCAGTCTTGTTATTTTGGTGCAAATGCTACTTCTTCCATGAAGCCAACCCCAGTATCTCTCTTTTCTCCATTGCTGTCTCGTCCCTAACTACAGACCATCAAAAACAAACTCCCCTTTTCCAAAACTCGCAGAGCGTCTGTTGTTTCCTGGTACTCACTATTTTTGACTTATATTTCATCCATTAATGTATGTGAATTCTCCACTAAACTCTATATGTCAGTGATCAACATTTTAATGCCCAGGTACTTATGTGCCAAACACACAGTAGGAGACGAACACTTTTCCGAGGTGAGGTTGAACGGAGATTCTCATCTTGTCTGGGGAATTTTGCTGAGCTTCATATTTGAGGACAATGAAAAGAAAAAATAAGTGAAAATGAAAGTGTTATTTGCTCAGTCATGTCCAACTCTTTGCGACCCTATGGACTATAGCCTGCCAGGCTCCTCTGTCCATGGAATTCTCCAGACAAGAATACTGGAGTGGGTAGCCAATACTTTCTCCAAGGGATCTTCCCAAACCAGGGATTGAACCCAGGTCTCCTACATTGCAGGCAGATTCTTTACCATCTGAGCCACCAGGGAAGTCCAAGGACAGTGAAAGGTAAGTTCCAATTTAATGTCAAGAGAGATGACTGCCATGTTGCTATCATATCTACTAAGAGGGATTCGTAATGGTCCTTCAGGGGCAAACAGGCCGTCCTCCATCCCCCAGGTACCTACGTACAAACTGTACAAGAGAAAACCATGGAGATGATGAACAGATTCCTCAATAGGAATTGTTAGGAGCAGTAAGAACTGTAGTTTTCGTCTCAGCATCACAGCGCAAACCATAAGAACAAATCATAAGAACCTCTATAGGGAAAGTCCTGAAGTGGTGAGGGTGGAGATTAACGCTCATTGTTCTGCTTGTAATATCAAAGGGAAGAGAGAGGGGGCAGCAGTGAGAACATGTGCCACATCGGTCTAGTAGGCCAAGCAGAAGCTAGAGCAGTCTCAGAAGGAATTTGCCCAGTGGGGCAGTCAGCTGAGGTTAGAGAGACCAGCAGAAGAAAAAAGCTGTGTGATATGCACCACCAGAAGGCAGTTAATGAAAGGAATCCTGAGGGGCCAGAGGAGAGAGCACCACCTATGTAAGGGACTGGTCTGGTTCAGACAATCCACAGGGAATCTCTAAAGAACTCAGGAACTCACTAGTGACCCCCATGCAAAGGGCCTGAGTTTAGATGCTTACCTTGTTAGAATACACTCGACAGGTGATAAGTACAATGCCCCCATTTAAGTAGAAAGTCCTGGACTCTTGCTACTTGCATTCACCGAAGCTGAGTTGAAAGTAGCTGACACAAGGAAAACAGAGTCCATGTCCTTCTCTAACACCACCTACTCCAAACCATGGGTCAGGCTTCACTTGGGGAAGAAAACTTTGAATTGGATGAGAATATGAAATGTTCATTTATAATACCTGAACTTTTCACATCTAAAGATGAGATCATTTCAATACCTGGAAATGACCGGGAAATGATCTGCCTATAGTATGACTGAACTCACAGGGATGGGAAAGTGATAGTGTTCAAAGGCAGAAAGTAAAAAGAGACCAAAAAAAAAGTATTTCCTCTCTGTGTTTCTCACCTTCATCAGTCTAGCTGATTTAGTAAGCCAGCTACACATTTGTTGCATACTAATTGAATGAAGTGCTCTCGTTTGGAAAGAACACTATGATCTATCACCCTTCTTTTTACTCCCACGGGTAACATTGGTCCTGCTCTGAGTCATCCCAACTCTCCCACTCAGCCTGCTCTGAGATGAGAGGCTGTTTCACAGGGTGAGGAACTGGTATCAGAGTCCATAGGCTCTTGCCATGGGAAACAGTAAAGTATACTCATCACCTTGAGAGTCAAATTCATGACCAAAATGAAAATTAAGTGTGCAAAAGCTCAAAACAACTTGCTTGAGGTCATCTAGCAATTCTGAGGCAAAGCTACCACCCATATTTTTGAATTTCTAATCCAACAGTCTACTTGTACATGGTCTTAAGTTTTTTCAAGCACTCAACAAGTTAGTCAATCGTCTCAAAAGAAACAGTGAGGGGTGGGGTGGTACAATATCGTTCATCTTGTAATGAGTGCTTCTAGGGCACCATGCACTAAGCTATACACTATGTGCACTGTGTCATCTAATCCTCACAACTCTGTAAGGACCTTTCACATAAATCGATTTTATGTGTGCGTGCGTGCTCAGTCACTCAGTTGTGTCCGATGCTTTGTGGCCCCATGGACTATAGCCTGCCAGGCTCCTCTGTCCGTGGAATTTGACAGGCAAGAATACTGGAGTTGGTTGCATTCCCTTTGGGGGGATCTTCCAGACCCAGGGACTGAACCCACATCTCCTGTGTTTCCCGCAGTAGCAGGCAGATTCTCACTGAGTCACTCTGGGAACCCCCAATGAATCAATTATTCATTATATCAATTCAAATAATCAATGAATTATTTATTTAGTAAGTAACTTGCCAAAGGTCACAGAGATAGGAAATGATGGAGGATGGCCATACCCTTCACTTCATGCTTCTGCCTGCTAGCTTAGCTCTTGAAACCTCCTGGTACTCTTTTCTTTTTTATATCATTGTCCATGTTCTCAAGAAAGTCATGCAAATTGCTTAAAATGTAGCCAACATTGGAGAAGCAAATTTACCCATCGACTTATCTGATTCAAAATTATCCAGTCATATGAATATTAATAACAGTATTTGAATGGGCTATGAATAGATATTTCATTCCTAAGAATGAAATAATATCAAAATTGATATTACTTAAATCTCTGACACTGGTAAATTTTGTCACTGTGATGATGTAATAAATGGCTTCAATATCAGTTTCATGTTTTATGATGCTACATGAAATTCTCAAGGTTATTAATATCCTGCATTGCTGGATGTTTTATCTGTTATTTTTCATAACACCTCTATTGTTGAACAAGGAAAAAGAGATGAGTGTGTCATTCTTTTTCTTTGCTCCCTGTTAAGGCAGTCACTTTCTCACTTATTAAGAGTTAGTATCAAGCTTTGAGTTCCTTGATAGGAAATACTTTATCAGTGTCATCTCAAAAGAAGGAAATGAGCAATAGTTGCTGTGAGCCACACCTTGCTTTTGAGAGAATTCCACTGGAATAAAAGGCCAGCATTTGTTCTCAAACATCAAAGGCCTTAGCAAAAATCTGGTTTCCTGAAATGAGAAGTATAGCTGAATAATGGAGAATGACCTTTGGGTTTTAAAGATTTCCCTTCCTGGATTTCTTGTACATTTTTCTGTGTATAAGACACAAACCTACAAAGAACTCAGAAAATGTTGACAATTTCATGAAATTAAGACCTATTTTTTAATCAGAATATATTAATGTCAAGTCTGAGGACTTCAAGCCTCACCTTACTACCAACACCACTTTCAAAAAATTGATAGGTAATGAGGTCTGGCGGGCTTCCCAGGTGGTGCTACTGGTGAAGAATCTGTGTGCCAGTGCAGGAAACAAGAAACTCAGGGTTCAATCCCTGGGTTGGGAAGATCCCCTCGAGGAGGGCATGGCAACCCACTCCAGCATTCCTGCCTGGAGAATATCATGAACAGAGGACCCTGGCGGGCTTCGGTCCAGTTCGCAAAGAATCAGACACAACTGAAGCAAATGAGCACACATACACACAGGGAGATCTGGGAGTTGAAGTGTCATTCTCAGAAGCTCTTATCTGTATGAATATTTCTAGAATTTTATGGATAAATACAAACAATATGGTTTACTTTGCTAAAGATCTTACTTGTTAAACAGACCATCAACGTAATGGCAACATCTTGCATAAGATACTGGTAATTCCCAAACAGTTGTAGTTGCTGAAAATGAAGAAAAGTAAAGATAAGTGAGGATTCTGACATCAAAACATCTTCACCATCCCCAACACTCTTCTTGAAATCAGTCAGGAAGCAAGTGTTGTTTTCCTCCTCGTTTTAGGAGGAAAGTGATTTACCTAAGCTCTTTAGCATCTCATTGGATAGAATAAAACCAAATCACTCTTTTCCCAATGTTTAACTTAATTCCATATTATTAATTGCAATGAGAATCAGTCAGTTGAGAAACACTCTCTTATTAGTCACAGTGATTTTGGCAGCTGCAGACTCAGCCTGGGTAGTTGAACTCTCAACAGAAGATATTAAAACCTGAAAATTTTGCTAGGAACTTTACACTTAAAATTTGAAATCAAGGCTTCAAATCATTGAACATGGCTTTCTCTCTGTCTTTACCCATGGATTGAGTGCATATGATTCTCTTGAAACTCATTTACTTTCACAAACAAGTTCCCTATCCCAAGTAAGCCCACTGCAGACTTCATTCTGGTACACCTGCCTCTCTAAGGTTTGTGTAGACATAGAACTCCCTTTCAGTTTATACTGGAAGTATTTAAATAAACGAGTCAGCTAAGTACTCTGCAAGAACTTACCTTGCAATACCTTTTGCTGACAGGTCAGTTTTCCTTCATAGCTGTTGACTGAGCACTAAGTCATAATCTGGCTCTATGCATATTACCAGATCACACTGATGCCAATGAAAACATTTCTGTCCCCTTAGAAAGTGAACTCAAGGCCAAGATGTTTCCAGGAGAAGGTTCTTGGAGAACACTCTTAACTTAGATCTAGACCATCAGAGTGAATGACTTGGAGTAGACTGATTTCAGTCAACTCTATCCATGGAGACTTTGGAACTGAAATTCTGATTTCTTAACTTTCAGAGAATGCAAATGGTTTCTGAGTTCTTCTCATCCTTCAATTCTTTCTCTGTCTTTTTTACATTTCCTTCTCATATTCTTTTCCTCTTGGAATGGTAACATTATACATGCAGGGTGAGATGGAATAGGGAGAACTTTTCCAAGGCAGCTTTACTTTTTATTTTGGGAGTTTTCAGAGAACTATAGAGGGCTTTAGAAATCAGTTAGCCTGACTTCCGGAAGCAGATAAAAGCTCAGCCTAGGGCAAAAATGAATTTGTTCTTAGGGACAGAAGTAGAACTTGAATCCAGGTTTCCTGGCTTCCAATCAATTTCTTCTCTCTATCCACCTGATTGCCCCTTAGCCTCTATGTGCTTCTCACAATCATTATCCCATCCGAAGCTGGAGTCCTGTGTTCCTCGCTTTCATCACTATGTCTCAGGAAGGCAGCAAATTAATTCCCCTTGCCCCTAGTGTTCCCTGAGCCTGAGGAATTATTTTACTGTAGACCAAGTTATGACTGACGTGATGCAGATTACTTTCAACCTATACATATTTCTTCCATATAGCTAGTTAATTTTTAGATGATTTTTTTTTTTATCATTTCATTTCTAAAGTCTTTCCCAAACATTTCTTACAGAACTGCTAATCCTTTACTAATGACATGTAGAGGTTCTGGGCAGGTTCAGAACTAAAGCTCTGGTATGGGAATCTTTCCAGTTTTTAGTCCTTCAAAGTCAAATTCAACAACTTTTCTCTCTTTTTAATCTCTTCTTAGTCTGCTAAAAATATTCCACAGTTGGAGACTGATGCATTGCCTGCTGAGTTATATTTAGGCTGCTCTGAAGCTCTCTCTATACTCTAAGTGAAGAAGTAGAGGCTTGAGGAGGTCAAGGTTCAGGTTATCTAGAGAAAAACAACACTCTCAGAAACTGAGCCATGTCTACTCATTTCTAGCTCTGTGTCTCATGCACAGTTATACCAAGTTCTCAAGTTTGCAGACATCTATTTTGAAAAGAGTAATTTATTTATAAAACATTAAATCCTGTGTAGGAGCTGCACCCCCATCCAAAATAAACAGAGGATGTAAATGCAATTAGAACTGGGAAGAAATTATTTTGGTTCATACCCAATAGAGCAGTGATGTGCCAATAAACTGGATCATGCCATACATGGTCAAGTATTTAAATACCCCGAAGGATGAAACAAGAGCAGCTCGGCCTTCTCTGTTTAAGAAAAAATAAAAATAATTGGTTTTATATGATATGTATCTCCCAGTCTCTTTTATATTTTCAAAGGAACTCATTTTAACGGCCTGTTGATATATACTTGGACTTCCCTGGTGGCTCAGATGATAAAGCATCTGCCCACGATGTGGGAGACCTGGGTTCAATTCCTGGGTCAGCAAGATCTCCTGGAGAAGGAAATGGCAACCCACTCCAGTATTCTTGCCTGGAAAATCCCTGGACAGAGGAACCCGGTAGGCTACAGTCCATGGGGCCGCAAAGAGTCGGACACGACTGAGCGACTTCACTTTCTTTCTTTGATATATACCTTCACTTCATCACTGATTCATCCTCCTAATGATTCATTTAACTATTCATTCACTCATTCTTTCTTTCAACCATCGTCTCACCCATTGACTCTTGAGCTCGCTTTTACTTAAAGCTTATAAGATAGCAGCATTGTGCTCAGAGTCACAGAGGATATAAATTAATCAGGCACAGTCCTTATTTTCAACAAGCTTCCAATGAATTAAGAAGATTATAAACATGATACACTGTGACAAGGTGCAACATGTCAAGCATTGACTGGCTTGGGCTTCTTTTCATTCTGGTAACACTTGCTCCTTGTGTATGTTTTAGAGTCCCTTAGAGTCATGATGCTAAGGACTGGGTGCTCTCACATTATAGGAAAAAAGTAGATGTGATGCCAATATTTGAGATGAATTGGGCTTTGTTGGCTTCAGTACACAAGGAAGAACCCAGGGTAATAATGGGAGCTGGTTTGGGAACACAAAGAGAAAAAGACAATTGTACAAATCACAGCGTCAAAGTAAATAGTCCCTAGTCAATAATGTAACAATTTTTTAATGTGTCAGATGGTTGCCAGACTTATGGTGATCAGTTCATAATATACATATATGTTGAATCACCATGTTGTACATCTGAAATTAATATAATGTATGTCAATTATATTTCAATAAAAAAGAGAAAAGGTAAATATTCTTAAAAAAATTCTGTTTGAACTATTATTCTTCTAATTAGGTCTAATTAGTAATGGATTATGTCAGGCCAAAGTAGCACATGTCGGGAGAGGGAGGACCTTGGCCAACAAGCACTCCTGCAGCCTCCTCTTGGCAAGGTAGAAGTGAATCCATACGGGAGGCAGCCCATATACTCTTGATTTCCAGTCCCCAGTGACATGGACACCTGTGCTGCTCAAAGTTTTTCTACAGACCAGGGATATGAGAAGGATCACCCAAACAGCCAAAAACCACGCTGGATCTTGGGCAATATGGGTTCTGGTGGAAGATAGGCCAGGATACCTCAGGTCAATGTTTTCCACCAGACTGTGAGACACTACCTTTCTATTTTCAGCACAGAGGGGAGAGAGAAAACCAGTTGAGAAGGGGAAAACATGTGAAACTTAGACTGTTTTCTGACATAAACCTTGTGATTTCATCCTTTATTCTGCAGTTGTGTACACTTCCCAGAGAATAGACACCCAGATTTAAAAAAAAGTGCAAAAATCCAAAGTGTTAAAGCATAAAGAGTGTTTGCAAGGACTCCACAATGACTGCTATTCCTAATGGGTGAATTTTAAGTGGTTCATTCGTTTACTTAATGCATTCCACAAACGTTCACTGAAGGCTCTGATGTGTCACGGGAGGCACAACGACATAGAGATTAACAAGGCATAGTCCTTGCCCTAAAGGACTTGAACTATAACAAGCCAATCATGTTTCAAAGAATAATAATGGAAACCTGTAGACCCATGTACCTAAAACTGCACATTATCGCTCCTCTAAAGGACATTTTCTCAGGACTAGACAGGCATCAAGAATAGCAAGGGTAAATTCAGCATAACAGAGCTGAACTCTGTATTTTTATGAATGTGTGAAGTATAAAAGAAGAGGGTTTCTATCGTAAAGACTTACTCAGCCATCTGCCACTAGAGAAAATTTGCATCCTGACTTGTATTTTAAAACAACATATTGAATCATAAATGCATCACACAACTTGCATGAGAAGGAGCATCTGAAGTTCAAGTGCTACTGCCTTTTGGAAGAATCAAGTATGCACTTGGTGCAACTGTCCAGGAGTTTGAATCCCCTATATGAGGCCTCCATACCTGATGTTCCAGCCTCACCTCCCCAGCTCCCATCTGAGAAATCTTCCAGCTCAGTTTAGCAATCAGGCCCCTGCACTCTCCAATGAAAGCCCCATTTCTAAACTTGGCTCTCCATTTCCATTATCTGGAATTCCCTCCCACCTCCTTAGTGTTTCCATACATCCCATTTATCCTTCAAATTGCAACCTACCTCTGAAACCGTCCCTCCTAGCTTGAGTTACCATTCTGAACTACTGGCATGATGACTGTATTGTTTGGACGTTCATTTATGGAAAGCTAATTTACTGAGTACCTCTCATTCCTTAGGCAGAAGATTCTGTGTTAGGTGACTATATCTACATATATCTTTCTATACCCCTTACTGGACTGTGAGTCCTCCAGGGCAAAGTTCTGTCTCAGTTTTAATACACCACACTTTCAAGAACAATATTTAAAAAGAGCCACATGAGTGAGGTGAGTGTCCTGGGCACTCTTGTTTTGTAGTCACCATGACACAAAGCAGGTTAAGACAGTAGTGATAGTAAAGGTCAGTTCAGTTCAGTTGCTCAGTCGTGTCTGACTCTTTGCGACCCCATGAATCGCAGCACGCCAGGCCTCCCTGTCCATCACCAACTCCCGGAGTTCACTCAAACTCACGTCCATCGAGTCGGTGATGCCATCCAGCCATCTCATCCTCTGTCGTCCCCTTCTCCTCCTGCCCTCAATCCCTCCCAGCATCAAGATAGTAAAGGTAGGTGCAGTCATCAGCCATCTCATCCTCTGTCGTTCCCTTCTCCTCCTGCCCCCAATCCCTCCCAGCATCAAGATAGTAAAGGTAGGTGCAGTCATCAGCCATCTCATCCTCTGTCGTTCCCTTCTCCTCCTGCCCTCAATCCCTCCCAGCATCAAGATAGTAAAGGTAGGTGCAGTCATCAGCCATCTCATCCTCTGTCGTTCCCTTCTCCTCCTGCCCTCAATCCCTCCCAGCATCAAGATAGTAAAGGTAGGTGCAGTCATCAGCCATCTCATCCTCTGTCGTTCCCTTCTCCTCCTGCCCCCAATCCCTCCCAGCATCAAGATAGTAAAGGTAGGTGCAGTCATCAGCCATCTCATCCTCTGTCGTTCCCTTCTCCTCCTGCCCCCAATCCCTCCCAGCATCAAGATAGTAAAGGTAGGTGCAGTCATTTCGGATATTCACTAATCTGTACTTTGGAGACACACTACTACTAGGAGAAGGCTATGTGGTAGAGGATTCCTCTTCTGCTTCTTCTCCATCCCCAACTCCTGAGAGAAAGGTTCCAGTAAGCATCCAACATAAAAAACTAAAGGAGAGGAGAAGTGAGATATGCAGTTGGCTTTAAAATATCAACACTAGCGTTCACAGCCATGTATTCTTTAAAACTCAGCAAAGTCACTTTTTTGTTGATTTTATCAGCACTCTTAGGCAGCACTCACAGCCCTCTCCCCTTAATTGGTTCTCGACAGCACTTCAGCCAAGTTTCTGCTGTGACATTTGTCACTTTCAATTAGAGCTGAATTCCACCTGGAGCCAAACAGTGAGCCAGACGGTCAGAGGATAGAAGGGGAAGAGGTAGCTTACCTGATGAGATGAGGCACACACTCGATGTTGGTTGTTTTTGAAGTGAAAGGGGAGGCCACAGATGCCTCCTGCTCTGACAGCGAAATGCCCGCATGAGCCATTTTCAAAGCCTAGAATCATAAATCCATGTTATACCCATGACTCCTCAGGCCAGGCTCTAACTGTTCAAACACCTCAAGGCTATTTTTCACATTGTAGAGTTGATAGTATTGTACCCTTCCACCGCTGGATCTCTGTGTAGGCTGCCTCTCTACCTGGATACCAATTACAGTGAAGTTACCAATTAAAGAGGCATCAACAATGACTCAGTGGTAGAAGAAGGTGTGTGTGTGTGTGTTGGTTGAGGGGATGTAGACAGGCTAAGAAAGTGGAAGGACTCATTTGAGAAGTCAATTAAAAAGATGATAGCATTTGGATGGACCTTTGTAGAGGCCTTTACCATCACAGTTTTATACTTAACAGGTCATCTTCATGAACTATAGGAAAAACTATCTAATGCCCACCTTCTCCCAGGCTGCCTGATCCAGCCAACCTGCTAACTGCTGGGATGAAATTTGGGACATAGAGCACCTTCGCTGGAGGCAGGGACCAGATTACACTCATCAGAGAATCATTCCAAGGTATATGATGTCTCACTGAAATGAGGACTAACTCTTTTCTCATCAAGACTGAAAACTGCTCAGAGTGCCCCAAGCAGACAGCAGCCAATGAGCAGGCCAGCCAGCCCCTAATCCTATAAGAAGGGTATGAGCATAAAATGAGACTTTGTATTTCTGTATTGCTATAGAACTTGCAAAGTTCCTGGTAACCATGGCCAGTATACACCAAGTTCATGTTCAATGAATATTAGAATAGTTCCTTCTTCCTCATTTTCCCTTAGTACTTTGTCCCTCTACTATGTAATTTAGGACCATCTGCTTTATATGTTAGTTCTATGCATGATTTTTTCCCCACCAAGTAATGAACTTTTCAGTGGCAGAGATTATTTCCTGTGTAACATCTGATTTGTTTTGTTTTAAATTCCACATAATTAGTGAGAATGTGTACTCACCCTAGAGCTGAAGAGCAGACTAGCTCCTTCTCACAAAGTATGAGGCAGAAAAATTCATAACCGCTATCTAAGTATGAGCTTAGTTTATCACAGAACTTTGAAGAAAATATTTAAGAAAGAAATAAAACAAATACCCAGACCTTAAGTATCCAGTAGGCTTTGGAAATACAAAACAATTCTCTTCATTACTTCTCCCACAAATTGGCTCCCAAAATATTTTCTGACATACATAAATCTTCAAGGTAAGCTACTATTTCAACTGTATCTTTGAAACTCAGGTTATAAAACATACACTGCCTTCTATTGTATCAGAGAAGTAATCTGCTGAGAATCTTATAATTTCAGTTTGCTCTTGTATCTAATAACCAAATAATTTGGTTTATGATTTTGCTGAGTGTGAAAATTTGGGAGTAAATCCAGATTGTATAAAGTAACCCTGGTGGAGAATTTGGCAGGAATAAATACGATTTACACACAATTCAAACCTTTATCATCAGTTTCAAATTTTTCCTTCACTAAGCCTTTACCAGCTGTGTGACTTTAGGCAAAAAAAGGAAAAAAAAAAAAAGAGAAAGAATTTATCTCCCTGAGGCTCATTTCCTTATTTATCACAGGAGAGATTTAAACCACCTCGTCTTGTAAAGTCCCTTTTGGGTCTGAAATACAGGAGCCTCTGTAGCCGTTCTTTGTCTTTATTATTCTAAAAGTTGCTAGAAAACAGCGGAAGTGACTCATCTCACTCTGCTCTTCACCACATCCAACCCGTACTCTGGTAGAAATGAATAGGAACATCAAAATGACTGAGTGCCGTGGTTGTTGGCAGAGGGTGAAGAGTCAGACCACAGGGGACGTGGGGTCCTCAGGAGGGATATCCGTGCACCCCCTGCGTTAGAAGAAGTAATTTCTACTCACCCCACAGTCATTAGCTCCATCTCCACACATGCCTACATAATAACTGCGAGGGAAAGAATAAGAAACATTAATAGCTTAATGCCTCACTTGAGCAATTTCCATCACAACTAACACGCATGATGTGTGTGTGTGTGTGTGTGTGTGTGTGTGTGTCTCCTGAGCATGCGTAGAGTCAAACTGAAGGAAAATAACTTGGAGAGAAATATTCCCAGAGGACTAAAGCTCTGGTATATTGTTTCAATCAATCACATGGAAATGATGGCAATACTGCCTAGGACATCCACAAAGATGACCACACACTTCAAAAGAAGTCCTGTTGGATTATATCCACCAAGGCCAAGCTGAAGTGAGTACTGTCATAATCACAGTGTTTCTCACACCCTAATGCACAGATCATAACCTAGTCCATCTGGGATCTGGTTGCTCACTGCTGCTGAAAGTTTAGCATGTAGACACTAGGAGAAGAAACATCTGGGAAATGGTTTAACAGATAACAACTAAAGATGTATATATATATTCTAGATGCATCTTGGAGGGAAAATAAGACAACATGCCTCCCATCTATACCAGTTTGATGTGCAGGCACAACTGTATACAGAGAAGAGTAAATTTTAAAGCTGTTACTAAAGGAGTTTCTGATGCAAGACACACTGTGTGTTCTATGATAAGTAAATAATACATTGGAGGTATTGATTAATGGAAATATTATTAAAGGCTCAGTGGTAACTTGCCAAAAACATGTGAAATAATACAATATAGGAGAAAATGAAATTCTCAGAGAATTTCCTTATTATTAGTTGACATAAAAAACGGCCATCTTTATAGGTCAAATATGGCCAAATGTAAACAAGTTTGTAGGTTCAATCTACTCTTTGGTAAATATATATGAAAATCACACTGTAAACATTTATTTGTGCTGATGTACGTGTCAAGACTATACATTTGCTGAAAATGGCTTCCTTTCTTCAGGCATAAAGTATGTATTTAGTCTTTATATCATAGGAGGAATCTTATATCTTCTAGTGTTGCCTGAATAAAGAATAAATTCTGAATGAAGAGCAAGATCTGGAAATTGAGAGGATAACTTATTCTGAGATAGCATATATCATCCTGAATTGATTTTTCTTTAGGGGAATACAGCTTTTCAAAAGTAAGCAACATTTCTCAAGTATTTGAGAAGGGCAAAATTACTTTCTTCAGCCAATATCCTATAATGACCATGTAAGTAAAATAGTCATTTTAGACACTGGTTACTAACCCAGCCTCAAGGCATTATGGAAGTTAATAAGCAGTTTTGGAAACATCTCTAAGAATGCTTAGGCAACAAAAAATAACAGTCAAAAGCAGTCTCTTGAGTTTATCTACTACTTATCAGCAATTATCTAAAGTTTTACTACTCTTCATTCCTTACTTAACTTTCTAGAAATCTGAGTCCAGAAGCTATAAACTTCCCAGCAAGCAATAGGTAGGTCTGTTCTAAAGAAGAACCATTTCATGGACTTGGTCATCTGTACTTTTGAAGGAGTTAAGAAAGAACTTTTTCCTTTTTTTCATTTTTGCCTCTATACCTAAAACAGTAAAAATATAATTTCTTCTCTTTCCTGGAAGATCTGAAATTATTTATGTATCTTCTAATGGACCAATCTCAAATAATTCCAGGTGATAACTCACATGCTTCCTCATTTTTTTCCCCCATTCTGAGCTGTACAGAATGCTGTGTTTCTAGTCTCTGTATCCAAGCAGGGGGATCTTCCTTTATGATGAGCCCTACCAGCCGCAGAAGGAATGTTCTTTGGGGCAGACAGCTTCTAAAATGGCCCATCTTCTGGAATTCATGAGGTTATCTAATGCCTTCCTTTGAGTGTGAACCAACCGAGTGATTTGCTTCTAATGAAAGGAGTAAAGCGACAGGATAGGATGTCATTTCTAAGATGAAGATATAAAAAATAGTCATCTCTCTTCTCTCTCTGACCCTTCTTGCTTGCTAACTCGCTGGAGCTAGCTGATACTCTGAGCATCCCTACGAAATCACTCATGGCAAGGAAACAAGTGTGGCTTGTGCCCAACAATGAGTGAAAAATTGAGACTCTTAGCCCAACTTTCCAAGGAACTGAATCTTGCCAATGACACCTGGAGTGAGGATGGTGGCAGATCCTTCCCCACCAAGTGCTGAGATAACTGCAGGACTTGTTGACGCCTGATGACACCTTGAGAGGGACCTAGAGCCAGAAGACTCAGCTAAGCACACCTAAATTCCTGACCCACAGTAACGTAAAAAAAAAATAAATGGTGTTATTCTAAGCCACTGTGTTTTGGGGATAATTTGTTACACAGCAATTGATAACAAATACACTCTCCTTTCATGCACTAAAACCTACTTTAATTTCTGAAATTCTTCAACAAGGCTAGACTTCTGCCCAGGGGACATTCTTGCAAAAATCGTTCCATTCACCAGAATCTAAAGAGAAAAATAACAATTGCAATAAGATTAGAACAAAGAACACTTTTAAAATAAAAGAAGAGTCTTGAAAAATTACTTCTGGCCACCATTTTAATACAGCATTGGGTGATATAACATCAGACCAAATATCAGGAAAGGGCAAAAGGGGGATTTAACAGTTTAACTTTCACTTTTGGTTCTCCATCACAAGTCTATTACTTTGTTCCCGATCATTTTTCCAAGATGGGATAAGCTCTAATGAACAATAGTAACTGAAAAGCAGAAGAGTATATAAGATTAAAATGCTTAGGCAACTACATTTCTTTTCATTAAGCACCTTCTCCACAATTGCAGAGGAAGGAGCAATAGATTGGGAGTTGAGAATCAAGTTTCTATTATAGTTCTGTCCCAGACTGTGAGACCTTAGGCAAATGACAATGTCTCAGAGTCTCAGCTTTCCCATCTCTTCAATGAGGACGTGCACTAACAGCTTTCTAGACACTGTGGGGGTCTAGACTCTATGGTCCTCGACTGGAAAGGTGACAGGACTTTCAAGACATTGCTAACAGATGGTTGCTGCCACTCCGCTTGTTTCCTTGCTGCCAATGGCACCACTCTGCACGGCACTATTTTAAAATAGACACACAGTGACAAGATAACAAATGATTTTGAAGATAAACCATAAAGCCTTTGTTTCCTCCTGCTGTAATTTAAGAATCCAGACAGGAATGGGAATAGAGCTCAGCCTGACATGAGTTAGTGGCTTTCAGAGAAAAGCAAATTCCAAACAACAGGCAGCGTGTCTGGAGCTATCTCTAGGTTCCCTCTGCTGGGGGGGCAGGGAGGAGGAAAATTGGGATTGGACTGGCCACAGGGGACGGGGCAAGGGGCAACACCAGCCTCAGGCTCTGAATAGGAGGCCTGTGCGGTGAGTGATGTAAGAGGGGTGATGAGGGTAAACCTCTTGAAGAACCAGTGCTCCCTGTGAGGCTGTTTATTTCCTAATCTGAGATAACCTTGCTAATCCTCTCCTTCACTGTTCTCTTACCCTTTTTCATCTCACTAATTTGAGGAGCAACACTGAACATGTCATTTCTCCAGCACTTACCTTTGGAAGCAAGCTGCTGAAATGCTGCAGTATTACCTGGTATGACTTCCCACTCATTGCAAAATGGTAACAGCTCCCTTTTTCTTTACCAGGCGCCGGACTGTTTCCAATGCTGATGTAGGTTTCCTAAAACCAAAAGGGCATTATTTCTACCTTGGAGCTTACAGATGTTGCTGTTTTCCTACATTCTATGGAAGGAAGTGTATTCATGTTACATGACAGTGTGAGGACCAGCAAATATATAAAGTAGAATTTGCCCACAGAACTTAGACTCGTATAAAGGAGACACTCAAAATGTTCTCCCCAAATTAAATGAACAGAGATTACTTTGGCAATATGAGGCACTGGATCCTAGTCTGGGAGATAATATGTGTGAGGTCAGGCTACTGAGGAAATCATTCCAAGGTTCCAGTGAGTGACTCCAGGGAAGAAGAGGAAACATTCTTCCCTTCTCTTCTTTCTCCTCATGCAGCCTTTTGTTTCCTAAGATCTCTTAACACTCATTCAGAAATCATGCCCAGATTTCTTCCCTGTAAAGTAGGTAGACCCTTTCTTCAGCCTAAACTCTGCCCAGCACTTCCTTCAAGGTGCCCAGATCCCTTCCACCTGTGTCCCTCACCTTATTATTATTATTTTGGATGCACTATGCATGGCAGTTGGAATCTTAGTTCCCCAACCAGGGATTGAACCCATGTCCCCTGCACTAGGAGCAGAGTCTTAACCACTGGGCTGCCAGGGAAGTGTTTGCACTCTTTATTAAAAATTAGTGAAAATCTGTATCCTATAGTAAATTGTAATGAGAAAACTATGAAAAATGAGTATATATGTATAACTCAATCACTTTGCTATATAGCAGAAACTAACAACACTGTAAATCAACTATACCTCATTAAAATACATTAAAAAATATACCATCCTTATTTAAAAATCTGTCTATGTACATGCAAACTAATTTTTATTGAAATATGCTAAGGACTTTTAAAAAATTAGTGAGGATCTGAGTTTCGTCACACAGTGCAATTGAGGCAATACATGTAGTTGCTGAGGCAAGTGAGTTTAGAAGGCACTTAGCACCAAAAATCCACTGAAAGCAGAGATTGGAGCACAATGGATTTGAGCCAAGTTAACACACCTCTTCACAGGATAGGGGCAGGGCCACTCCATACAGCTGTGCAGCTTGCGTGCTGCACAAAGAAATCCTTGACACTGAACAATCTGAAGGGCTGGTCAGCCTGAAGGAAGGGAGCTTTTTGTAATTTATCACCCTGAAGACCATCTCTTTGAATTCACACAAAAGCAGAGGCGACCCATCTAGTAATGAAACGTCAGGCTGCAGCCCATTCTCTTCACAAGAAAGAGCCGTCCTGGGGGAAGTGCACAGGAAACGTGCTGCCTAGAGAAGCCTGACATCTGTCCATGTCAGTTCACAAGTCCAGTACAATCTAAATGAATTAGGGGAGTGGGGATCAAACAGACCGAACCTGATTCCCTGCTCTGCAGCTCACCAGTATGTGTCATGCAAGCTTACCTCTCTAGGCCTCAGCTGTCTCATTTGTCAAATGACTACTTTACTCAACTGTATAGGGTAACTGAGGATCAGATGGGAACTATGGATGTAAATCAGTGAGTCTCAGCCACGTCTGTACACTGGAATCACTAGGCGAAGGACTCAGTTCCCAGCCCAGAGATTCTCACTGAATCTCTAGTTTTAGCCTTGGAAGCTTGAAAACGCTTCTGGGTAATTTCTACATGAAGCCAAGCCTGAGGAGTGTCAGTGGAAATGCTAAAAGCTTTGCAAACTGTAAACTCTGGGCAGATGGGAGGGATTACTACTGTGATGACTTCTAATGCCGAGAGAGGGCTGCCCAGGGTCAGGGCTGTATTGCATCAGCCCCGGTCCATGGAGGGGCTTTCTGACATTCACTCACATTCTTTCCAGGCCCATTCTCCTGGTTCTCCACCAGCTGCCAGGTCACAGAAGCAGGGGCGAACTCTTCAGGTTCGTTGGCTTCAACAAGGATGACTTGGCTCCCTTGAGGAATCATTTCAGAATTCTTCGCAACGGTAATGGCTGTTTGAAGGTTGTCACCTAGATGACAAAGAAAGTGGACTTGATTTGTGTAGAAACCTCTCAGCATCCAGGACTGAATGCTCCCTCCTCTAAGTGACCATACTATGTTGTTGGTGCTCTTCCGGGGCATTTAACACTTTCTGCATTTTTTCATAATGTTTTATCAAGCCTGTCTGTTCCTAGTGGTCAAACATGATGTCTACCTCTCCCTTTCATCCTAGCATCAAGCCCATGAACATCACACATTTCCAAAATATGCACTAATGAGTAAATAAATGTTCAAGTGCTTTACAACTCATCCTCAGGAGACTGACAGTTTTCAGTGGTGAAGGTATAGGCTTGGTCTGGTAACATAAACCTATTCATGGGATCTGAATTCCAATTAAGTTTAAGGAAAAAAAAAAGCACTTAGGATCAGCCATGTTGAATTTAATCATCACAAATCGTGCCTACCCCACCTCCCTGAAGGACGGTCTCACCCCTTTACACAGAGGTCTCACTGGGGTTCTTCATGAGAACCCCGTTCTCATCTTTCAATATCTGCTGTGAGCCTATTGGCCCTGAACAAACCCCGTAGGAACAGAGGGCCTTATGCAAAGAGAATGAGACATGGTCCTTGCCTCCAAAGCTCACAGTCATTGAGCAGAGCTCCCCAAGTTCCCAGGTAACTGGAGCAGAGGGTAATAATCTTGACAGCAAAGCATTGTTCCTCCTGCCTCAGCCACAGGGACTCACTCAGCTCACATGGTCTTTTGCTTATGCCTAGGATGGATTTAACTTGTTAGGCTTCCAGAAACGCATACCAGTGATCATCACAGTCCTGATGCGGGCCTCACTCAGCTCCTTCAAGACTGCTTTGGTTTCCTTTTTCAAGCGATTCTCCATTATGAGAAGTCCCAGAAATGTTAACTCTGACTCCACATGTTCTCTTTGGGTTTGGGAGAAAGTCAATATTAAAGCATATCCATATAGTCTCAATAGTTGGATTTATTTCTTTTTAAAATTTCTAAGTTTTATCAATGTCATACACGCACAGGTTTAACAAATCAGAAAGAATCCCAAAGCTCATAATACAGAAAACCTATAGCCCCCGTCTTCACAGCACCTTTCCCCTTCTCCTTCCCAGATGTGACCACTTCTACATTTTTTAGCTGTTCTTTCCAAGTTTTTCAACTCCATTCTTTTAAAACAATGTATTCATCTTCCAATTCTTCTGTTGGTTTTTAAAATTTTTTGTTAGTCATGTATATTTTAAATTTATAAGCATATAAGCAGTTTAAAATTTGTAAGTATATAATCTGACATGTAAACATATATTTTTAAAATTGTAAGCATTGTAGTTTAGTAGACATTTAGTAAGTATATACCGAATACCAGATATTATAGTAATAATTGAATATGGAATCATTTATTTCAGCCTCCATCTGTTGCCTCCAGGAAATACATGAATGACATCAGTCAAGAATTTAGTTTTCAGTTTCATCCACCTCATTAGAACTGATTCAAATGTATTCTTTTTAATGGCTGAGTAATACTCCATNCTTTTGTAACCCTATGGACTATAGCCCGCCAGACTCCTCTGTCCATGGGATTTCCCAGGCAGGAATACTGGAGTGGGTTGCCATTTCTTCTCCAGAGGATCATCCCAACCCAGGGATCAAACCCACATCTCCTGCATGGGCAGGTAGATTCTTTGCCACTGAGACACCAGGATCTGAGCCCAGTCTGGTGGATGGATTTTTTGATTGAGAGTGGGTTGGTGAGGTGTCGGAAGTGACCCATGGTTGGATCACCTTGAGAGGCCTGCTGTTCAGTTGTAAGCCTAGCCAGCCTTGAAACGATGTAATCAAATACTCTGAAAAACAAGTCTGNATTCTTTGCCACTGAGACACCAGGATCTGAGCCCAGTCTGGTGGATGGATTTTTTGATTGAGAGTGGGTTGGTGAGGTGTCGGAAGTGACCCATGGTTGGATCACCTTGAGAGGCCTGCTGTTCAGTTGTAAGCCTAGCCAGCCTTGAAACGATGTAATCAAATACTCTGAAAAACAAGTCTGTGTGAAAGAATGTGTTGCTTTGTTGGCATTTTCATGAGTTTAACTTCTAAATTAGAGTCATTAATGAAGGTGATGGTGGGTCTATGTTCCTTATTTTTCAAAAAGTTTTCCCCAAAATTATAATTTCCTCCTTCATCTGCCAAAAAATTACAAGCCACAGATATGAACCCTGAATCCATGGCGGCATTGGTGGGGGTGTTATTTTCCATTTTGTGGTCCCTTACTGAGAAATGATACAGGGGGGGAAAAAAAGAAAGAAAGAACTCTTATTGGCTGAGGGATTAGGTGGTTTAGGCAGAAATGGAAATCAATTCATTAAAATAAATAACAGCCGTATTATGAAGTAGTATCAAATTAACATTATTTTTGGCCTCTTCCTGAGAGTGTTAGGATTAAAAGTTCTTCTCAAATACAGCATTTATGTGTCAGAAATACTAGTGCCCAGCACCTAGAGAAAGAGCAGGTATTTATTTGAAATGTGTTTAGCTCCCTCAGGCCTGGCTGTAATCTGAGTTACAGAGAGTCTCAAGAATCAACTGACACTTTTTGGAACTGGAGGAGTAATTCAGGAATTTCTTAGATATTAGGTTAGCTAAAAAATTCACCCGTTCATGTTATGGAAATATCTGAACAAATTTTCTGCCTGTCCCTGTACTAGGGGATAAAGTGTGTCATGGTTAAAGCACAGATAGGAAAGAACTAGTTTCAACCCTGGTTTCACATCTGAAAGCCAGGGAGCATTAAGGCAAGTTACTTTCCCTGCCTCAGCCTCAGTGTTCTTATCTGTAAAACCCAGAAAATGTTGGTACCTGCCTAAGGCTGCCTACGAGTAGTTGCCTAAGGCTGCCTACGAGTAGTCGCCTAAGGATTTAACAAGTAAGCACCATAATGTCCTTACTCCAGCGTCTGGCTGTAGTAAATAAATATTTAGCCATGATAACAATTATAAACTAGGAAACAAACGCGGGTATAGGATGGTGACTTCTGAGAAGTGAAGAAGGGGAAACTCCAAGAAAACAGAAGTCTAGCAGAGTTATCTTCCTGGAGAAGGATATGGGAGCCCACTCCAATCTTCTGGAGAATCCCATGGACAGAGAAGCCTGGCTAGCTACAGTCCACAGTGTCTCAAAGAGTCGGACTCGACGGAAGCGACTTAGCACCCACGCTGGTGGCACTAATGGTAAAGAATCCACGTGCCAAAGCAAGAGACATGAGAGGCACGGGTTTGATCCCTGGTCGGCAAGATTCCCCGGGAGGAGGGCATGGCAACCCACTCCAGGATCCTCGCCTGGAGAACCCCATGGACAGAGGAGCCGAGTGGGCTGCAGTCCATAGAGTTGCAGAGTTGAGCACAACTGAAGGGATTTAGCATGCATGCACAGAGTACCTCGAATTTTTGTAAATAGCAAAGAATAAGGAAAAGGAAATACATGGCAGGAATATGGCATAATATTTAAATATATTCAAATATATGTAAAGGTTTCACACAGAGGAGACCAGAGCTATTCACGGTGTAGGTCCAAAGGGCAGAGCCGGGTTACTGCCCCGAAGTAGACATGTTACCCATTTGGGGAAGGAGAGGGACACAATTTTGGAAAGGACTCCTGGAAAAGAAAGAAATTCATGCTACAAATGCTCAGGCAGAGTGAATTAAAGCCTTAGTGAGACTTCACGAGGTCAGCAAGTGTAAGTGACTCCAAAGATTGCCTTGGTAACCAGTGCTAAGGCTGTCATCAGCTTTGCATTTCTGGAACCCTCCAAAGAAACTCTCTTGATGTGACTACTTTATAGAATAATAGGAAGATGTTGAAAATGATTGCCACCACCCTTACTCATTAGATGAAGAGAACATGAAAAGTGTGAGGAAATGGGAGGAAAAAGAGTTTGTTTGCTTTCTCCAATAATCTAAAGGATAAAACCAATATTTCTAAGTGTATCAGAGGTCATCCTCCTGTGGTGAGTATTTTCTCTTCTATGATTTGATGCCCAATGCCTGAATTCCTTCATTCATTTGTGCATTCAGGAATTGTGCATGAGGTACTCTATTCCAAGGCCACGACAGGGACATGAATGAGCTCCTGAGTTCATGTTCAGGGCGAGTGGGGGCAGGTAGAGGGAGGGAGCATGACATTCAGCAGAACAAGTATTGAAATAAAAAAGAGGGGAAAATAGCACCCAGAAATAAACCAGGGAAGCTGATAAACATAATGCAGAAGGCCAACTTAGAAAAGGGTTGCTGCTGCTGCTCAGTCGCTTCAGTCGTGTCTGACTCTGTGCGACCCCATAGACAGCAGCCTACCAGGCTCCCCTGTCCCTGGGATTCTCCAGGCAAGAACACTGGAGTGGGTTGCCATTTCCTTCTCCAATGCATGAAAGCAGAAAGTGAAAGTGAAGTCAGTCAGTCGTGTCCGACTCTTAGCGACCTCATCGACTGCAGCCTACCAGACTCCTCCATCCATAGGATTTTCCAGGCAAGAGTACTAGAGTGGGGTGCCATTGCCTTCTCTATAGAAAAGGGTAGCAGGACTTTTTTGTCTGAGTTGGTGACATTTTGATGAAAGTTGAACAATGAGAAGAGGCCAAACTTGCAAAATCTGGGGAGGGTGGTGGAGGTAGAAGGGAGATGAAGGAAGAAAATTCTGAGGCAGAAGAAGACAGAGTGTGTTCATGGAAAAGCCAAAGCTCTGGTTTGAGTATAGGGTCCTGGTGCTAAACAGCACTTGGAGAGAGCTCTGGGTCCATAGGCCTTGGTTATCTGTGTGCATCTCACCACATACGCCTGCAGGCACACCACTAGAATGACTCAGCAAAGAAGCAAGGCTTCTCCTTTGCCTTCAGTAAACTAGGAAGAGAATGTTTCTCTGAATTTAATTGTTACAGGACCGAGTTCTGAACTGAGATTCAGGGACCACAGCACTCTAAATTTCTTAAAAGCCAAATCAGTGTCTTCGTTTTTGTCTCCCCGACTCTGCTAGGCATACATATGTGCTTAGTCTCTCAGTTTCATCCTACTTTTTGTGACCCCATGACCTGTAGCCCACCAGACTCCTATGTCGATGGAATATTCCAGGCAAGAATACTGGAGTAAGTTGCCATTCCCTTCTCCATGACATCTTCCTGACCCAGGGATCGAACCTGCGTCTCCTGTATTACAGGCAGACTCTTTACCATCTGAGCCACCAGGGAAGCCTGCTAGGCATGTACTAGGCTCTCAATTAATAATAGATGCAGAAACAACAAATTATCAGAAGTTTGTTGTAGACCAGTTTAAGTGTGGAGAACTGATTGTCTCGCATGGGTCTCATTTTCGTCCTGCCTATCAAATAAAACACAGACTAAAGGGCATCAAAGTCCTTTTCATCTCTAATCTTCAGTGATGCCTCAAAGGTCAGC